>QMIH01002805.1:51672-72043 GCA_003987875.1 Clarias batrachus | reverse complement strand
TTTTCCTTGCCACCGTCGCCCTCGGCTTGCTCATCAGGGACAATCTTATCATTTTGATTTATACACATTGCATAAAAACBTACTTCTTTTTATTGTGTAAAGCTGCTTTGCGACAATGTCAATTGTTAAAAGCGCTATATAAATAAAATTGACTTGACTTGACTTGACTCATGGTCGGCCCAAACAATTGTGCACCATTACAAATGGAAATATGGTGTCTGTGTTTCTGTTTTGGTAATGGGGAGATGTTTCACCAACTTAATATGACTGCTGCAATAGCAGCCTGTCTGAGACCCAAGACCAAAAAGGATGACAGTTCATTACTTAAACTATTTAAATTATAATTAATCAAATAATGGAAATGTAAAATACGAAAATAAATAAATAAATTAAGATATGGATGGATATAATGTGAAACAGTAAGCATTTATTCACAAGGGTTGTGATGAAGCAAAAATAATAAGAAGTTGTGGTCAGCTATGCGAAAGAGGAACTTACAATGTTGTGAGAATTAAGGCAATCTGTCCTTCAAAAAATGAAGTTAGGGTCTTCCAAGAAACAGAAAGCAATAATAAGATAAAAAATTATTTAATTATTATAATTTAATTATGGAAAGTAACAATAAACTAGTAAAGATGACAAATCAATGATGAAGGAATTTGGGAAGTAATTTGGGAAGTACTTTTTTGGGAAGATGCATACAGCTGAAGTCAGAGGTATTACATGCCTCTTACTAAACAGCCTCTCTCTAGGGACAGTAGGTACAAGTCACTGCTTTATGTGGAGTGCTAGTATAAAGTAATGATTAGGATTTATTTTGGTTTAAATTTGTATTTGGTAATATTGCTTTCGAGGTGTGTCTGTTTAAATAAAAAGAAATAAACACTGGCAACGGTATACGACAGGCATAAGTAAGAGCTACCAAAATATTGGAGCAGCATCGGTAGGAGCAGCATCAATAACAGCTAGTTACTGTGAGAACACACTCCATTAGCAGGTTATGGTATCATGTAGGTGTCAGGATCTGCAGTCGGACAGAGCCGCGGGTAGATTTTATTGTATATTTATGCATATTTTAATTTTTTCTTCATCTTCATAACATTTTTAATGCAAACTAATTTTAGTATCAAACTCTTTACACATCCAGGTTTCGTACTTTTAAAACCACTGAATTGTGATTTAGGCGGCACGGTGGCTTAGTGGTTAGCACTGTTGCCTTGCACCTCCAGGGTCTGTGTTTGATTCTCACCTCGGGGTCTGTGTGCAAGGATTTTGCATGTTCTCCCCATGCTTATTTTGCGTTTTTCAATTGGTTATAGTGTGTGAATAGCATGTGTGTGTGCCCTTTTAAAGCAATATATCATGCTTTAAACAAATTAATAAATGAACATTAACAGGAAATTAACAAAAGTGAACATTTTTGTCAGGGATAACCCCTAGAGGGCGCCTAGTGCCCAGGGACTTTGTGTGTGTAGTTTGTTTAGTTTCAAATGCATCATTGAGGATGGCGCGCTTCCTCTGCCTTCGCCGCCCTGTGTCAGAGAGGACGGCGCGCTTCATCTGCCTCCGCCGCCCTGCTGCAATGGGGGCAGCAGACCACCTTGCCCACAGGACAAAGGAGCCAGCCTCGGGGGGAGGAGGTCAGACATTGGACCCGGGGGGGGAGGGGGTGCCCGGGACCTCCTGTGGCGCTCCGGAGTTGCGCCCTTTGAGGGGGGGTACTGTCAGGGATACCCCCTAGAGGGCACCTAGCGCCCAGAGACTTTGTGTGTGTAGTTTATTTAGTTTCA
Source organism: Clarias batrachus (assembly GCA_003987875.1). NCBI lineage: Eukaryota > Metazoa > Chordata > Actinopteri > Siluriformes > Clariidae > Clarias > Clarias batrachus. The sequence continues at coordinate 70,253 of QMIH01002805.1, read as the reverse complement.
CTTCAGTTCCCATTATGCACCTCGGTCAGGTGACGTGGGCGCTCACCTGAACTGAGTTGATTATTAGTTTACTTATAAATAGCTTGTTTTAGTTCAGTGTCTTGTCTTGCATCTGTTGATTTCACCTCGTAAATGTCCACCCAGTTTAGTTTGTGTGTTTCATGTCTTTATTCGTGTTTTGGTTTGTTTTATTAGTAAAGTACATTTGTTTGTTTAATTTTCCCTGTTTTCTTTAAATAAAAACATTGTTTTCTTTAAAACACCTTGGACCTCTGCATTTATGCCTCGATCCCCCAAACATGACAATGTTGCTGAAAAAAATGTAAACAGTATTTTAGGTAGTGAAATAAAACCTAATTTGGATGTTTGATTTGTCAACATTGTTACATAATAATACCACCATCATATCATTTCCATCTGTGATGACAAAATTTCACGTCATGCTACATAACTTATGAAATGTGTTTAGGAGACAGTTTTGTTTTTATATAATTTGCTGAATGCATATTTAATGTACTTGAAATTCACAATTTCTTATTACAAATTACCCTAAATGTAATATAAATTAAGACACAAGGTGTTGACATTTTATGGTTGTGACCACAATGTCAAGAACCTGAGAAAAACCTAAGCAGTTGAATGGAAAAACCTAAGCAGTTGAATCCTAAAGGATTATTAGGAACACCTGTTCAATTTCTCAATAATGCAATTATCTAATCACCCAATCACATGGCAGTTGCTTCAATGCATTTGGGGGTGTGGTCCTGGTCAAGACAATCTCCTGAACTCCAAACTGAATGTCGGAATGGGAAAGAAAGGTGATTTAAGCAATTTTGAGCGTGGCATGGTTGTTGCGAGTCAGATGGGCCGGTCTGAGTATTTCACAATCTGCTCAGTTACTGGGATTTTCACCCACAACCATTTCTAGGGTTTACAAAGAATGGTGTGAAAAGGGAAAAACATCGAGTATGCGGCAGTCCTGTGTCCGCGAAAATGCCTTGTTGATGCTAGAGGTCAGAGGAGAATGGGCCGACTGATTCAAGCTGATAGAAGAGCAACTTTGACTGAAATAATCACTCGTTACAACGGAGGTATGCAGCAAAGCACAACCTTGAGGCGGATGGGGTACAACAGCAGAAGACCCCACCGGGTACCACTCATCTCYACTACAAATAGGAAAAAGAGGCTACGATTTGCACAAGCTCACCAAATTTGGACAGTTGAAGACTGGAAAAATGTTGCCTGGTCTGATGAGCCTCAATTTCTGTTGAGACATTCAAATGGTAGAGTCAGAATTTGACGTAAACAGAATGCAAACATGGATCCATCATGCTTGTTACCACTGTCCAGGCTGGTGGTGGTGGTGTAATGGTGTGGGGGATCTTATCTTGGCACACTTTAGGCCCAGATCTTAATCCAATAGAGCATCTTTTGTACATCCCACAAATCTCCATCAACTGCAAGATGCTCTCCTATCAATATGGGCCAACGTTTCTAAAGAATGCTTTCAGCACCTTGTTGAATCAATGCCACATAGAATTAAGGCAGTTCTGAAGGCGAAAGGGGGTCAAACACCGTATTAGTATGGTGTTCCTAATAATCCTTTAGGTGAGTGTATATATGTGTATTGGTTCCCGCTCTAACCCTCGTGAGACTTTGCCGGTCGGCATGAGAAGATGGTGGCGCACATGGTCACATGACCACATGACCCGGAAATAAAGCTGAGTCGAGTTAAGGAAGAGAGTTACGTCGCGCTGTTTACATTTTTACAGAGGTTACTGAGAGACTGGCAAAAAGTGTGCTTTGCGGATTTTCCATTTTACATCTGGATTACCACCAACTGGACTGCCAGACATTGTATTTCAGTCACAGAAATAACCTGCAGATTAACTCTTACCCAAAAACAAATTAATGCTGAATTTATCTAAATCCAGAGAACACAGTCAGATTCTCTCAGTCATTTTCAGAGAGCACAAACACTCTCCTTATAAAAATACCCTGAGCTCACAAAACTCTATATTAAATCAGTTTCTTGGGTAGTGTAGCCTCTGTAATGGCGAAGTTAATAGTATTTCTGAAGCTTTAGCGTCTTTTTGAGTGAAAGAGTGACATTGTGAGTTTGTGACACTGACAGTAAGCCGTAACTCCAGACTTGGTAAACAGATTTCCTAAAATAAACCTAAAGTCAAATCTGACAGCTGCTGGAGCTGCCAGTGATTTTCAAAATGGCCGATAAAAAACTTAATAAATAAACTGGGAACTAAACTGTAAACTAACCCAAACAAATTTTATGAAAAAAAACAACACTTACCCTGAATAAAAAGTCCATTAAACTGTCATCTTCATCTCCATATTGCGGTTTGCTAGCGTCAGTCTGGCAGGGTTGAGGAGGATTAAAATCACATGATTGCTATTTAGCAGATAAATTGCTGGTTTCTGTTAACGACTTCTTGAGAACAAATTGCCATCTAGTGGTGGCAGTCGGTAAATGCATAAATAGTGCTTCAATGGGCGTGTTTACTGTGAAATCTTGACCCGCCTTTCTAGCAGGAGAGGGATGGGTGATCACGGCAGCCATACGGCAGCCACACGCCATGCACACAACGAGTAAAGAGCCTCAAAGGATCACTTCTTGTTCTTCATCTGCTAGAGGATAGAGGTAGAGGATGTGGTCGCTATGGTGTGTTGCCAAGGCTGTGCGGTGGAACCCTTGTTACAGGAGCAGATTGAAGCAGTTGAATTATCTGCTTTGGAGTCAGAGGAGCAAGATGAGGTTAGGGCCCTGTCATGGAGTTATTAGTCTGTGTTTTTGGCTTATGATAATGATTTAGGGTGTACTAATCTGATCTCACATGACATTCCTCTTACAATTTACCTTCACTTTGACATTTTAATTGTTTACTTGTACCAAAGTGTACTAGGAGATGGTTGTTAAACTGTACAGTATCATGGGTACATTTTAAATTCTATTATCCTTTTGTTGTTGTTTCTTATTTATATTTATCTCCTACTGTAATTTTATTTTTCACTGCCCTTCTACCTTCTTGTTCTCGAGAGGCTAAGACAAAATAAGACTTTCATTGTACTTGGGTATATATGACAGTAATATAAAAGTCTTGAACCTTGAATCTTGAATTGGGGCTGTCCAAGTAATGTGACAGGGCTGCTTTGTGGAGGGGTTTGCCAAGTTGGCAGCCCCCCTACATAAGCTGGTTGGTGAGTTTGTTGGGGGTAGGCATAATAAACCAGTAGGTCCAAGCTTTGCCAGTGCGTGGACTGAGCAGTGTCAAAAGAGTTTTGATACTTTAATGGGGAAGCTCACAACTTCCGCTATTCTTTTCCTTTCTTTTCATCCTCAAGGTGGATGCTAGTCACCAGGAAAATCCTCTCTCAAGAACAAGAGGGGAATGTCCAGCCTGTTGCTTTTGCCAGTCATAGTTTGTGACATACCTAACGCAATCCTGTAAACTATAGCTTGATGAAGCTTGAATTTCTGCTTCTCAAGTGGGCAATGACAGAGAAGTTTAGATGGGTATTTATTTGTATTTGTTGGGGCACAAGTATATTGTCTTCACTGACAACAATCCTCTAAATCATTTGTCCTTTGCTAAGCCCTTTTGAGACAGCTTCCAGCGGATAGCCAGGGGGTGAGACAGCTTTTACCAGCTACTCTGGTTCCCGTATTGGTACAACAGGCAGCGTGACTAAAGCCAGTATATCGTGCTACTCAAGCTGGACTTCCAAGCCTTTCCACAGTTGTGTTGGTGGTGCTACATGAGTCCAATCCAGATATTGGTAGGGTCTTGTGTTTCTGGTGGCATAAGAGCCTTCCCAGCTTTGGGGAGTGTTGTTTGTTATCTAAGAGACTGTACTTCGTTAGTGGGACCTCCTGCTGGAACATGAAGGGGTTTTGCACCATTGAACTCCGCCCCCTATTGGCCTGGTATGTCTAGGGATGTAGCCTGTTAGTGTAGGGAGTGTGAGCGCTGCCAGTCTACCAATAGTGGATAGCCAGTTGCCACTAGTTTTATGGGGCACTTGCTGGCCGCTAGGCCAAATGAGATCTTGGCCATTGATTTCACTGTGTTGGAGCCGTCCACTTCAGATGTGAAGAACGTCCTAGTGATGACTAATGTCATCACAAAATACACCCTTACGGTTTCTACATGGGATCAGAGGGCAGAAATGGTGGCACAGATGCTTGTGGCAGAGTGGTTCTGTAAGTTTTGATAAGTTTGGCAGCAACATTGAATCTTCATGAATATGGCAGCTTTCTAAATTGTATAGGATGGAGAAGTCCCAAACCACACCATACCACCCTGCAGGAAATGGCCAATGCAAGAGGTTGAACCAGACATTGCACAACCTTCTGCACACTCTGCCTGCTTCCAGCAAATGGGATTGGGCCTCATGTCTGCCACAGGTACTGTTCTGTTACATTACCACTCCCCATCAATCAACTGGCGAGTCTTCATATTATTTAATGTTTGGTCAGGAGCCCCCTCTACCAGCTGACTTACTGTTGGGTAGAGCAGAAGAAATGGTTGCATGGAAATGTACATGAGTGGGACAAAGGCTTTTGAAGGGGCATGGGAGCATTTGCAAGTCACTGCGGAATGTTGTACAGTTCAACATGATTCTCATGTGCGGGACACACCACTGTCGGAGGGTAAGCTGGTCTACCTCCGCAAAGTTGGCATGAGGGGTCGGTCAAAGATCTAGGACCTGTGAAGCCGAGTGGTGTTTCAAGAAGGTTTAGTTTATTCCATTGCTCATTTATCCATGATCTGGATAAAGTGAGGCAGGTACATTGTTCGTTGATGAAGGTTAGAATGCAGAAGGACTGTCCTGTGCAGGTATCCACTCATAGCCCAGTAGTCTAATCAGTGTCACCTTTTAGTGAGCAGGCCTTTGAGGAGTCCGTGCAAAGAGATTTATGGGTGTTGTAATCGGCAACACCTCCTGTTGTTGGTGTTGGGGAAATACTTGACCCAGGGCACATAGGGCGTTTAGTTAATAGTGGGGCAGGTGCCACAGCTAATTTTGGCTAGTCCCTTGAAGGTGAGTTAATACTGCGATGGTCTAGGCGAGCTACAGCTGGCCAACATTCTAATTTGCATCATCTCCCGTGATCCGCAGGGATGGTGATACGTGAGGGGTTACTGCCCGAGGGAAAATTTTTTACAATTTCAGCATGGTTTGTGAGTGTTTTGTCCATCATAGGGGCGACAATACAGAGGTGGCTGGTAGATTGTGGCAAGATAAGTGAAGCTCTTCCTACCTGCTTTTGGTTGGCACACTTGGTATAGTTTTTATTTTTTTATCTTCTTCAATTTTCCCCTTAATCTCCCAGTCGCAGAAAAATATACCCACACCATGATGCTGGTGTTTGACTGTAGCGATGGTTTTAATAAGGTGATGCATCATGCCTGATTTTCTGATTCCCAAAATAAATTTTGTGTCACCAGGCCACAGTATTTTATTTCTCATAGTGTGAGAGTCCTTCAGGTGCTTTCTGGCAAACACCCACCCAGCAGTCGTGTCTTTAAGTGAGGAATAGGTTTTCTTTGGCCAGTGTACCATATAGGTGTGATTGGTGCAGAGCTGAAATGGCTATCCTTCTGTAAGTCTCTCCCGGTTTGTAACAATTTGTGTATTTCATTATTTATTATTAACTATTCCTTTTTTGTGCAGGATTCTACTGATATAAAAATACAAAAAATACAATGACAAAAAGCTCAAATATTTATTTACAATTATTCAATGGTAAGAACATCTTGTGCAATAAAAGCATTTTACTTTTGAGACAATAGCACTTCCTACAGACGCATGCACTTAAATTACTGTGTAAATTAATTTTGGCTTTTTGTAACATTTAAATTGAGCAAGTACTAGGAATCGTTTTCTAGTTACATAATATAATGGAACACATTGAAATCACAAGAGAAAAGACAGTATTACTTATTAAGTAATAGGTGTATTACTTATTACTTAAATTGTATTATTTAGTAATCGTATGTATAAAAGTATTTCACTAATAAATGTGCTTGAACAACTAATAAACAACAATGAAAAACTTTTCATTCAAACTCTAAAACATCATATTTCCCTGATGTTTCCTTGAGCCTTTGTGCTACATTGCAGTTGTACTACCATTCTCTTTGTCATATATACATATATCACAATAGGCATGTGAATAACTGGAGTTCTAATTGTTTTTTTGTTTTTTTTTACATAAAACCTGTTTTGTTGTTTTATTGAACATGTTCATGGCTTTAATTTATTACTCATTTGTATATAAATGGACACCACAGCATTTAAGTCAATTAATTTGTTAGAAATGCCATTTTACTTGATAGGTCAGACTTGCTTACCATGTAGCTTTTAGCATTCTTTTAAGCTGCTTCCACCTTTGTTGAAGTGCTTCTTTAAAGCTCTCTGTCATGAGGAAGTAAAACACACAGCTCATGGCACTGTGAATATATGCAATTGGTCGTGTCACTATGTAAGCTGAATTGACGTAGTCATTGATGCACCGTGACAACTTTAATTCAGGGAGTCGAGATGCAATTCTCACAGTCCTCATTACATGGTAAGGTGAGTAGAACACCAGAAACATGATTGCTGCAGCCCTCGTGATTTTTACTGGCCTTTGGAATGATGTCCCAAGGACTTCTTCTCTTTTCTTGAGTTCTGAAATCATCTTTTGTGATGATAGAAACAAACCCACAAGTGGCATCATGTATCCAGTTATTGTGAGCAATGTGCTGTAGATCAGAGTATCTTCAGCTACACCCAGACTACTAAAATCACGACACACTGTCCAACCATTTTCCTGCAAGTCCTGAATAATATACATAATAAGAGGAGCTATCTGAGCATTCACCCAGATCCAGTTCAATATGGTGATCCACAGTGAGCCTTTGAGTGTCAGCATCATATGGTCTCGCTGCGGGTAACACATCAACATGAACCGGTCCACACTTACCCACATCATGAAAGTGATGCTGGAGTACAAGTTCACATGAAGAATATAGCGATTAAGCACACATAGAAAAGAATTAAAATTTGTCTGATTATTAGCATAATTGTAGGACAACTGAGGTAGTGTGCATAGAAAGATGAGGTCAGATACAGACAGGTTAAAAAGGTACACGTTTGTGGACTTCCATGCAGGTAAACAAAAGATGTAGCCTAGAATCACCACTAGGTTACCAATGAAGCCAAAGGTAAATTCCAGCGCATACATAGGTGAGAGATAATATTTCTCCAACAGTGGGGAGATAAGAGTGGAACAGTTGTCCTGTAGATAAAAAGAAATTTGTTTATATAATTTCTCTACATAAAGAACATGTTTTTGTTTGTTTGCATCACATTTTTCACACACGTATGCACACAACGGAAACACTTTTATCGGAAAAAATAAACAAGAAATCTCTCATTCTCTCAAGAAATGACATTTGATTGAGCAACACGCTAGTGGAATCACTGCTGTAAAATAAAAATAAAACTAATTAACCTGCAGTTTGCCTTTGATATAGACATAATTTCTGTACATAAAGAACATGTTTTTGTTTGTTTGCGTTACAAAATTAATGTATGGAAAGGTGCAATGGAACAAAATACATTTAGTTTTTTCAAAGGCACAAAATATTTCACCATTTAATGGTTTTATTGCAATATATTTAATTGCATTTCTGTAAAAACATGCCATGTCATCCAGATATTAACGAAACAGAACACATTAATTATACATATAATAATAAGAGCAAACAACTTAATTGTGGCTACTCAGTGGCAATTTATTTGTTTTGTTTTTTTTATATCAGCTTTTTAATTGCTGCTATATTTTACCTATATTTATGCTATATTTATTTGTGTTCATTTAGCCTATATGCTGTATGTGCTAACAAAAATGGGAAATAAGTTTTATATTTTATATATATATATATATATATATATATATAATATTCACAGTGGAACCTTGGATTACGAAGATAATTCATTTTATTTCAAAACACTTTGAACAAATTGAATTTTCCCATAAGAAACAATGGAAATTCTAATTATTCATTCCACAGCCCAAAGAAATAAATACATAAAAAATAATTAACACAAAACATAAAGTAAAAATAAAAAAATTAACCTGAATTAATTGGTTTAAAAAATTACCAAATAAAAAAAGTAAAAATAAATCCCGACAGATAAGTGTTTCCGTTTGTGTGCGCAGGCACTGTGTATGTGTGTGTGTGTGAGGCTAAAGTATGGAGCCCCTCCCCTCTCCCCCTTCTCATCTTGCAAAGTTACCCTTCCTCCACGAACGCACACAACGGAAACACAATTTTATTGGAAAAAATAAACAAGAAATCTCGCTAATGACATTCGATTGAGCGACACGTTAACAGGATCACTGCTGAACACGACAGAGCAGTGTTTCTGTGTAGAGCAGAGAGAGAGAGTGTGTGTGTGTCTGTGAAGGCAAAAGTAGAAGGGGTGTGTGTGTGTGTGTGTGTGTGTGTGTGTGGCACGGTGTCCAATGACGTGCGCGCACACAGACACAAAGAGCAGGCTGATACAGAGAAAGAAAATGGATCTTTAACCTCTATAATGAGATTTGCTTTTGCTTTACATGTGCGCAAACACATGTGTTTATAATACAGGCACGATGTTCACACGCATACAGACACAAAATAAAAGATGTTTTACGCACACACAGTGGTCACAGTCTTATAGTAAATAGCACGGTTGAATATACCAGTAAGAGAGAGAAAAAACGTTGGCTCAGTTGTGATCACGTGATGCTCGGCATCAAAACGAGAAGCGCATCCGTGCTACATGATACTCGGTACTCGTAAACCAAAACTTGCTTGTTTTTCAAGTCAAAATTTATTAAAAATCTTTGCTCGCCTTGCGGAACACTTGCAATCTGCGTTACCCGCAATACTTGGTTCCACTGTATATTAAGTAAAGAGAGTGTTGAATATCCTGAATGATTAATATTCTGCACCATTTTTAGGTTCTTATTTTAATATGGTTATGATGTTTACCACATTAACTGCTTTCTACAAAAGCGAAAATTAGTTTACATTTTAAATGTCAAAAATACCCTTGATAGTTGTTTGTACATGTTTACTAAAATTGGAAAGATAAAGCCAACATATGGGTGATTCTCACGAAAACTTGGTTTTCAAAATTTTAAGTATGAAAATTTTAAAAATGCTTTAAATAACTTTTTTTAAGACATTAGAAACAAAGTATGAAGTATTTGTAAACATTAATAGAAAAACTTTTACTTACCATTTTACACCTTTTTGAACATAATTTCCTAAATAGGTCCTAAAAATTCTTGTTACCACAATACTCTGAAAATATCAACACTGTTCGAAAAGCAAATTCATTTTCACATTTAAAAAAATGGATTATTAAAAGCCATGCACAGTTACTTGAAGTTCTGAAATAATATATTTTTTTATTTAACAGTTTTTAAACATGTTGATTGATTTCTCTCATTACCCCAACACCTTCCACAATTTACAACAATTTTTATTTCCATTTCAATGAAACCTGACATTTTTTTAAATGACATGACAAACCTGAAAGAACATCATTTGTAGATTCTGAACATGCATTTAAAATCAAAGTAGAACAAATGAATTCAAGGTTAAAACTATTTTTCTATCAAATAAATTAACATCTAATGAACAGCTGTTGCGGTAATGATACTGTACAGTTAAACCTTGGATTGTGAGCATAGTGCCTTCTAGAAGCGTGATTGTATATCAAAACTGTTGCATATCAAAGCGAAATTATGCAACATAGCTATAGAAAAAATCTGTCAAACACAAAAATATGTGTGTTTATGCGTTTGAGTGTGCATGCAATGTCTGTGTAAAGCTGAAGTAAGAAAACAGAGGATTGAAGGAGGGAGAGGGCTACTGTGTAAGATGGGTTTTACAGGACAAACATGAGAGAGAAGAACCATTGGCTTAGTTGTGATCACGTGACGCTCGGCAGACAAAGTGCATGCGTACTACTCGTATATGACGACCTTGCTCGTTTATCACGTTAGAATTTATTAAGAAATTTTGCTCGTCTTGAAAAGTGCTCCCAGACCCCCAGAAGTTACTCGCAATCCAAGGTCCCACTGTATAGGTTTTCTGAAATGAGATTAATTATTCCGGTAATGCAGAAAAATACAGATAATGTTTGCACAATCATGAATTCAAGTTTTAAACAGTTTTATTGTATAATGAATCAAAAATACAAAAGCAAAAAACAATTTTTGAAAAGCATTAAAACAGGAATCAACAGATTTACTGTTTATTAAAAACTATTTTACCATGGAATAAAAAAAAAAAAAAAAAAGATAAACAAGGAAAAATACCACATTCTGATTTGTCAGAACTTGTCACATGTTTATTAATTCTTAACAACCATGCTACACAACAGTTCTACTATGAAAATGAGGGAAGTAGAATAGTAAGAATACAGGGTGAAGAGGTGAAGAAGGCACAGGAGTTTAAATACTTGTGGTCAACAGTCCAGGATAATGGAGAGTGTAGGAAAGAGGTAAAGAAGCGAGGGCAGGCAGGTTGGAATGGGTGCAGAAAGGTGTTGGGAGTTCTGTGTGAAATATCAGCGAGAATCAAGGGGAAGATGTACAAGACAGTGGTAAGACTACCTATGCTGTATGGTTTAGAGACGTTTTAACTGAGGAAGAGACAGGAGACGGTGCTGGATGTAGCACAGCTGAGGATGACAGGATTAGGAATGAGTACATCAGAGGGCCAGCTCATGTTGTACGTTTTGTACGAACAAAATTAGGAGGGCCAGATTAAGATGGTTTGGACGTGTTTAGGTAGAGTGAGTATTTTGGTGGGAGAATGTTGGACATGGAGCTGCTAACACTGTAGAAAAAAAAATTGTAGACAAAATATTAACAGTTAGTACATTTTAAATCAATACTAAATGTATAAGAGATATTTAAAAGTCATACGCAGTATGGTTAAATTCTCATTCTAGAAACATAAGTTCTCATTACTGCAACTATTGTAGTGTATGAGAATGGTGTTGCCTTAGGATGTTTTGCAAAATATACAGAAGACAGGATGGCATTACAAATCTTTTTCTCAGTGCATATAATTAGACCTTAATACAGTACATTTTCTTTTTAAAAAAAAGTGAAAATCTAACAGTTTTCAAAATGTAGAAAACACTGACAACAGAATATTTCATATTTAACTGGAGAGATATAAAGAGATGATCTTACCTGGTAGCAATTTTGAAATAACTGTCCCAAGTGCTCCATCGCTCAAAATCAAACTTTATTTACATTTTGTATGTGTGTTTAAACAGTCCTTAAAAAGTGTTGCGGAGGATGAGAACATCAGGCATGGAAACATCGCTTTCCTACTTTTCAATTATTATAATAAATGAATATTCAGCGAATTCTTTTTTCTGTAATCTCAAATAATCTAGTAGAACATCCTTTTTTTTCCTAAAATGTTTATGTTAATTTGTTTAAATTACAACATAACACACATTCAAACACAGTCGGGCACATTGAGGTAATGAGAATTTCAGCCGAAAATGCAGTAAAATAGAAAACTTATTCATTCTCATGTTGAAATGAGACATTGTGCAAGGTAGAGAACAGTATTGTCTATATTCTAATACTTATTTATATTGCAAAATTACACATTTTATATAAAGAATCTTTAGTGCTGTGGTGTTTTAATGGTTTTGTGAGAATCACCCATGTAAAAACAAGTAAAACATCAGTGATGTTAGTCTGTTTGCATAAAAACATTTCTAAGGAAACCTTGGGATTTTCCCAAAATTCTTTGTCTGAACCCAATGAAATGATCTCTACCTCTGTGCAAAACACACCATTTTTGATTTATGAGGTGTCATTTGGTACCCGTGCTGAACCACTTTGCTCCCCTGACTCCTAGCTTGCTTATTTTTTGTCTAACCACAGGCTGTGAGGCTGCTGAATGATCAGCCCCCCCTCCTCCCTTGTGCCCCCATTTATCTCTGCATTTTTTTCATTGAGCTCTGTTCTGCATAGCCAGAGCCCTTTTCTGGCTTGCTTGAAAGATTCAGTGGGTCAAAAGTCATGTAGAGAAATGGATGGGACAGGGGTGACACTCTGATCAGTGAGTTCGGATTCAAGACCCACCACTGCTGGGTTTCCACTGTTGGTCTCTTGGGAATTACCCTTAACTCTGTGTACATAAACATTTATTTTTTCATAAAGAGAAATCCCTACACCATGTCAACCAGGCCCTAGTCCATTCCATATTCCATACCATATTCACTGGGTGCTATAACTTCCTATACATTATCTGCATTGATTAAGAATTGGATTTCAAAACCACATAAAACCACTGGAAATCCACATAAAACCAGTCAGACACAAGTGTTTTGTGGTGTTGGGACATGCCAACAACAGCTGCTTCCACTCTCCCACTGCTGTTCTTAATTCATCAGAGCTGACCGTCCGCCATACTTTGTGAATGCTAGGATTGTATTTGTTCAAATGTCTGTGTGAAAAGTATGGTGGCTGTGAAGTGCAATAACAAAACAGAAAACAAAATAACACTCAAAAACAAAATAACAAATGAAAATAAAACAAAACTTGTCCTCTCGGGGCGTTCACCCTTACCGAGGACTTTTGGGAGAGAGAGAGAGTTTGTGCTTCGTGCACTAACAAACTGTACTGAGCGTGCACGCTGAACTGCTGCGTGCCGCACTCTCTCTCTCGCCGGCGTCTTAAATAGACACAGGCTGGGTATTTGCCTCTGTCCCTAAACAGCTGTCTGTCTGTCTGTCTTTTATTTTAATTTCTTTCTTTCTTTTCTGCGCCGGTGCGCCGGTATCAGGACCCTTAAATAAACACGCCATCAGGTGCGGCTCGTTCAGGTTGATTATACACCGTGTGTATAAATGGCCGCGCCTTTGCCTGCTCAGAACTCCGAGTGGTAGCAACCTGCAGAACTGCCCGTTCTGGACAGTTTATGCAGGGCTCTGCCCCTCGCGCGACCCGCATCGTTACATATACACACACAAAAATCACAAAAACAGACGAACTAAATAACATTTGGACTGAACTGATAAACACACACATGCATAATCACACTGATCTACAACCACCTTAATCTGTTCATACCCACCGATCTGAACTGCTCTTGCAATATTTGCACAATAATTCATCTCACTATGCTATTTGCACAAAATATTTTTGAACACAATGTTAATTGTTTACTTGCTGTGCTCTCCACTACCTCAACTCATACCTTATCACTAAAAAGGTATTTCGTTAATGTGACGTTTTACGTTGTTGTCTTGTTGTCAAGTATGCTCTTCGTTTGCACATTTGCACGTGCATTTTTGTGTATTTTTTGTATCGAAATTGATCGTTTTTTAGGTTAACTTAAAAATGTAAAAATCTGCGTTATAAATTTATGTTGTGTTGTTAATTTATGTCGTCTGCATGTATGTAGCACCTTGGTCCTGGAGGAACGTGGTTTCGTTTCACTGTGTACTGAACTGTATATGGTTGAAATGACAATAAAAGCCTACTTGACTTGACTTGATGTAAAGCTTAAAATGTGATAAGCTTGTCAGCGTTTTCTTTAGTATATTAAATTATTCTGCTATTCAGGTTGTCAGTTACCATTTGCTGTGCTTGTACTATTAAATCATTATTTCCTCAAATAATAAATGAGTTATATTTTTTTATTTCAGTTAAATTAATTCATTATGTTTTAACATGCACACTAAATGGCTAAATACACCAGTGTGACCGCACACACAGTGGCCTCAGTCACTCATCCGACAGCACAGATAGCATTCTTGCATTCTTCTGCAAGGTCAGAAAGAGTGTAAACTCTGCATAAATATACTAAATGACAGTTTTAACATTAAATAACCTAATAAGATATAAATATCTCAATATCATACATCTCTTGCACTGTCCTTGACGATTAAAGAGTTTGTACTCTTGATGGTTAAAATGCTGTTATTTACATTAAACTATTGCATTGATTGACTCTGCATATCTATGCCTTAGGTTGCTTTCATAATACGTTTTGGGCCATTGTCTGTGCTGTGAAGAAATGTCTTATACATTTTGCAGGATTGGACTAAATCTGAGCAAAAAGTATAGCTTATAAAAGTATTAACCTCTGAATTAATCTTACTCATCCTTCTATCAACAGTCCCCTTATCAATAAACATGACAGTTCCACTGGCAGCCTCACATAACCATGTCATATGACTGCATTCACAATTGTGTGCTTTGGAACATGATGCCTTCCTTTACTTTTCCATATGCTTCTCTTTTAATCACTTTTTAATCTTCAAGGCCTTTTGCTCTTTCTATCTCCTTAAGGTATGAACTTTTATCTTCTTATTTTATAATGAATTATAAAACAAACTGCTAATTAATCATATGTTTAAAAGTGTTTAAAGAAATTTAAATAAATAAAATAATAAAATAAATTAAAATAAAAGGGCTCAAATTCTTAAAGGATTCATGCAATATTTTTGTTAAATCCATTGGAAGCTACACTTTAATTACATCTTGATTTTTTTTTTTTTTTTCATTTTAAATATATTGGTGTAGCAAAAATATAAAGAGTGTGTCACTGTCCAAATACTTATAGACCTGTATGGGTACAGGCTACATAGATTTAAATATTTATAAATATGAATGTTTATTTTTATATCTCAAATAAATGTAAGAAGAGTGAATAACTAAATTTGCTTGTGCTTCATTTGCAAATACACACATAAAACACCTAGCATATAGCAATAATTTAACCTAATCAATATAATCTTATGATAACAACCTTTAGTACTAGTAGTACTCCTAACAAATATCTATACAAATTATATATTTTACACAATAATTTGTTTAAAGTTTATTTATATGTATAGTTTAAGCATTCTTACCATTTTGCTGGTTACTATAGTCAGCTGTTCACAGTACTACGTTTCAAAACTCACTACACCACTCACTTTATAGCATGTCATTACTAGCAACATAGGCCTAACAGACACGTGATATGACTATATTTGCAAGAGGTTCATTAATACAAATATCAAGGTTAAAATGATTCAAGTCAAATCTATGTAAAACATAGGGTATTTCCAATCCAAAACACATTCCAGAAGAGAGGTCAAAAACGTAATCTAAAGCCCACTTTGGTGAAAGCAGACAGTGGTAGATGTATTTAACTGCTATTTAATTTTGCTTTGGCCCATAGCATTGCCATTTTCATCTAGGATGTTATTATTTTCAAACTATAAAATGTTGGACATATTGGCCTTTAGATTTTGAGCAGATTAAGATGTATTCTGTGCAAATGAGGACAGTGATTCTGCAGCTCTCAAAGGATTTTGTGAATGCTCTTCAGAGCACCTCAATAGTCAATGCAGGACAATGCAATAGTTTTTCTAAGTTACATCAAGTTAGTAAAAAGTGCCTATAGTTTTTCTATGTATAATAGAGATTATGAGATGTACTGCAGAATAGTTTTGGCTTTTGCAAGTGACAACAGGTAAGTGCACCATCCAGGAGAACAAAGTATTTGTATCTCATTGTTGATGTGGTGTGAAGACTTTTACTGTATACTGATGATATTTGTTGTAAAATAATTTGTCCAGAATATCTGCTGATCATCAAGAGATTACCAAGTTGAACCCAAAAATATGGGGTTATTGGGAAATTTATGTTTTGACAAGAGTTTTAAGATGTAATATTTATCTGTGCATTTACAAGGGCATGGTGTAATTAGAAACATTTCCACCTTACAAAGGGATGCCATAAAGGACCATAACAGTCAAGGAACCTTAAAGGAAAGAAAGGGTTATACAGTGGGAGATATATGTGGAGGAATAAATGTGTTTTTCGTTTAAATTAAATGGTTTGGGGAAGGGAAAGGGAGCGACAGTGAGGAAGGTGCAGAGAATGCAGTTGCAGTTGGCAGCAGACATCCTGAACCAGGTTCTGCTAACTGGGGCTGAAGTCTACGAACCGGAGTAGGTGGTTAAAGCGTGGCGTTGACCCTTCCATGGCGATGTACCCCGTATGTAGGAGGCCAGAGCCAGACCAGTCATATTTTTCATGTTTGAGGCCTGCTACTCAAAATGCTTAAGCGTGAATGGCATAGGCAGCCCATGATGCACTGCCAGACCAAGCCAATTGAGGTGTCCCACTCCGCCTAAACGAGCAGTGGATCTATCCACGTGCTGAAGGGTTTCCTTGGTCTTGTTTTCCTGGTCAAGTGAGAAGCATGACATGGTAAGAGGTGCTGGCTGTAGGCCCACAGCCTTATCCATCAACAGCTTCTGGTTGGGAAATGTCCTGGAGGTAGTGTTTTAAATGGTATTCTCCCCCAGTTTCCCTGATAAATACCACAGCCACTACTGTACAGGGGTTAAAGTCATCAGAGCACTGCCAAAACATGATCCAATCTATATCATCTAGAGCATCCTGCAAAGAGACAGGTGATTGGATGATCATTCTCATAAAATGATGTGCTGTACTATAGTTACAATTAATGTCACAATAGTCAATAGTTGAAAACTCTTAAAAGCACATTGTGTTTACAAACCATTTAATTATTTTGTGTTTATATTTAAGATAATCGTGGAATATATATAGAAACTGTTGGAAATTATGGAAAATGATGCACAATCTAAAATTTTGTTCAACCACCCATAATTTTGATTAGGGCACAAAATATAAGAGCTAATTCATGTATGAAAATAAATTCTTTATGCTCATGCAATCACAGAAAAAGAAAATCCATTGGAACTGGTGAATTAAAGAAACCAAGATTATAAGACTGCTGGCAAATTTTTGTACATTGGGCATTATGAAGCATGGGTGCACCACTTAATGCACTTTATTTGTCCCTTCTGAAACTGTACTGTACCTTTTTTGGTCCGGCAGTGTATTATTCTATTTATTGGTTTAAATAATTATTTTTACAATCATAAATTGGGAGAAGAGGATAATTTACTTTCCAGTGATGGGGTAGTGTTTAATACATTTACAAGGTTTTTTTATATACTTACCATCATTTTTATATATTTCACAAAATGAGCATGACCTAACAATGAAGGAAATCTATAGTTCCTGTTTGTTGTTGTATAACCAGTACACATACTCATTTATATTTACTGTGGTCTTGTTCATCACAGACACTTCCTGGGCCTGAATGCTCTGTTTGGTTTTCCATTAAATTATTGAAGCCTCGGCAAATGGCCAGAATTCCTGCACTGAAATCAGAAGCTTTAGTGCCAGTTTCTTGTACAGTTAAATTAAACATGATTCATTCAAATTGTAACTACATACAACACATTTTTTCTTATAAATGCAAACAAATAACTAGCTGTAGCTCTTAAAAGATAACTCCTGTTGAAGAAAGTCGCACACTAGATTTAACTTTAACCAGAATTTAAATCAACACCAGCTGAGACGAGCCATAAAACCACATGCAAATCTGTTCTAATTTGTGTTCACACACATTACATGTGTGATGTACAAACTTCACAGTCACTAGTGTCACATTCACCAAATTCACTAACATGATGTTCCTTCAATGAAATGTTTTAATTTGGTCTGGTTTAATTTAAGTATTATTTGATTTGCTAATCTCAAAACAGTCCAAATAAATAAAATTATCTTTATACTCTTTTTACAAACATTTGGACCTTATTTACATTAACACTCCATGGTGCTTACCAGGCTGCACCCTGAGCCTACCTCAGCTGCTGGGGGGAACCCATGTTTGTTATACTAATCTCAGCAAACGTACAGTACCATTTACGAAAATGTGCTAAACCAGTTATGGAACAGTAACCTGGTCAGAGCAATTCATATTAGCATTTCAGGACTGTTTGAACACACATGGAATATGTTCAGAGATGCTGCTACATAACATAGGCTAGGATTGATACACAGTATCAGTGATGTGAAGTAAATCACCACAAACACAAACTTTGATAGTAAAGCAGCCTCAGAAACTTGTGGACTGTTGTTCAACAATATCACATGAGTGTGAGTGCTGCTGTACTGAATATCAGCACAGCTGTGATGTGGCTGAAGATACAGCACAGCCGCAAGTGTGAAATTTCATTTATACAACAGTTTCACAATTTCTATTTTTTTATTAATAGTTTGTTTGTTTGTTTGTTTGCAGTGGCGGTTCTACACTGATTTACTCCCTGGGCAAGACCGCCTCTGGATTTAGGCCTCATCACAGCACAGAGACAGCACTTGTTAAAGTAGTAAATGACCTCCTATTGGCCTCTGATCAGGGTTGTGTCACTATACTTGTGTTACTGGACCTCAGTGCAGCTTTTGACACCATTGATCATAGTATTCTCCTTCACAGATTAGAAAATGTAGTAGGAATTAAGGGAGCTGCCCTCTTGTGGCTCAGATCTTATTTGACCCTATGGTGACCATTCCTCATGTTCTCAAGTGGAGTTTGGTGTTCCACAGGGTTCAGTTTTAGGCCCACTGCTTTTTTCCCTTTACATGCTTCCTCTGGGCAACATAATTC
>QMIH01002804.1:16905-35213 GCA_003987875.1 Clarias batrachus | reverse complement strand
AGTTATATAGACTAAAACGCTAGCTAGCTATTTAACTATACACTGGTGTGTATGTACACATACAATGGCTGCGCATTGCATAATAAATTTCAGTGTAAGCAGGATCTCTGTCTAGTTCCTCTGGATGACAGGATGTGTGTTCCTCCCGTAGATATTGACCATGACAAAGTGGCGAGAGATGACGCCTGAGCCATGTGTGTGTAATTCAGTCCTCAGCCTAACACTGTTCTTTCAGCATCCCGTGTCYCGGCGCGATAAATCCGCATGACAGTCAGCGCTACGCTCCTGTAACCAGCGACACGGCCYGATTTTCCGGCCTTGACAAGCCCGTCTATTGAGTATGATAACACTTACTTTGTCTTCATCCAGAGAGGGAGTATAATATCAATCCGTTTGATGATCCAGCAAAGCGAGGCGAGCACTTCTGTATCAATCTTCATACGGCCGCTGCCCGTTGTCTAAGAAAAAGGCCTGGGAATGGGATTGTTCAATCACGCCTCACTGGCCCTCTCACTCACTCAAATGGTTTGAGCTCTATCTCTCCCTCTCTTTTTCCCTCTCTCTCTGTCTCTCTCCATCATTATTTTTTTCCATCAGATTCCTCAGTCTGTCTGTATGCAGAGGACATATACTACATAAAAGGCCATATGAAAAAAATCACTCACTGTTATTAGTATGAAGTAAACCACTTCAAAGGATGCCATTATAGGTGAAAGAAAGAAAGAACATGTGATGCGTTGTAACCAAAAAGAAGTTAAGTTACCATCCCAAAGTTGATTATTTTCTGGTTTAAATCTGAAAAACAAGGTACTGTAGATACCTGTGAATTGTTTGACAGCAGAACACAATAAACGCCATTTTTGAACTTTTACTCATTCTGTCAAATTATTATTATTAATATTATTATATAAATATAATAGGTTATTTAAAAACTGCTATATAACCTTACTTTAGAAGCTTTTACACTTCCACATTTTGAGCACAGTACAAAGCTTGTCATGCCACTCCAATTACACCGCTTCATTCACTTGATCACTGAAGTGAAGATACTTCCTGTGGCACACCAGATGCCACGCATGGTTTGAATGTGTTTAAAGGGTTTTTGGAGAATTTTGACGCTAAGAAAAGGACTTTTACACTCTGTTAATGCCATTGCAGTCACTCTAGCAATGATAAATGACAGGTTGCACACATCTGTGAAACATTCGATAGAACAGAACATTATGTAATTTGGATGCTATTTGTTATTTTGKCATATTTACTGTAAACTCAAAAATACCTCAAAAATATGAACAAGAGAATTAAGAGGTGTATGCCATGTGTGGGAAGCTGTTGGTTAAACGGTGCATACCTGTACTAGGATAGCGAGCTGTTGTCATGTACCAAAGGAACATGGAGCGGTAGAGGAGAAGGCTGATGATGCGGTAAACTGACATGTTTGCATTGCGTATAATGTTTCTCATGGTCTTCAACAATCCAAATACAAGGTTTTTGTGTGCAGCAAAACTCCAGCAAATCTTCCTTGATCTAACTACAGAGTGATTTATCCATTATGCCAAAACTGTGGAARGTGGAGTTTAGCTTTTTGTAAAATGTTCACACTTTTATAACCCAAGCTATTTTGACGAAATATTTTTGGCATATTTGCTTTTTAACTCCATTGTGCTTCAAAGAAAGCATGGACAAAATTGGTTTTAAATATTTCTTACTAAATAAAAAAATGGAATAATGAATTCTTTAAACTGCAGCACTGGAGTTACCTCATTTTGCTGCAAAACTGTTCATTTAAAGCAATTCAAATTCAGACTTCGCAAGTGAATAAACAGATAAAAATCTGGGTCTGATACAAAACAGGTGCAGATAGTGTGATAACGAGCCAATGACGGGACAGGGCAGAAAGTAATCAACCATGACGCCTTCATCACACTTCTCTGGTGTTGATTATTTTTCTGTAGTAGAATGCCGCCAAGTGTTTTATGCAATACACAAAGCACTATAATTAACAAAATGTTACATAAAATTATTAAATTATATACATGAACAAACATACGTCATTTTGGTCCAAATGAATAAATGAATACATGAATATTCTACTGCTTTTAAGCTCCACAGCAGCAGATTACCAGCCAGTCAAGATGAGGCCAGCTGTCTCTGTGAAATACGACTCAATCAACAGGCGCTCAACAATCAACTTTAACTTGTCAGATTTGATCTATCCGATCATCGCTGTAGGATGTTTGCCATTGTCTAATGTTCTGTGAAGATGGGCCTTTCATATTCTTTATTGTTTTTTTTTCCTCGCACCCCCTCCTCCTGTCCTTGTCCTCCATCAAAACCAGGAGATATTTGGTGAAAGTAAACAGCATGGCGAGGGGAATGAGGGGATAAAAACGCCGATGAAAATTTAACCCTTTCGGATGTCATCATTGCAGGGCTGCGGGCTAGGAGAGCTCACATTGCTGAGCCGGTAATTGGTTCCTCTAAATCTGCTGAGTGCGGAGAAAGTCGAGCACCCCTTTTTCATCAGAGCTAGGAAAATAAAAAAGAAGAAAAGGCGTAATAGAGTGACCATCTCTCTGTCTCTGTGGCTGTCCTGCGCTCATGATGGATGCGCGCTTTAAGCGAGTATCGTCTTGCCACCTCATCGCCTGCTAAGTCTTGCCTACTGCAGATGCCAGAACTTATATTTTATTTTTATTATAACTTCTTGAGATATATATTGAGCTGAAGACATGTGAATGAAYGCCATTTTTCATGTAGAAGCTCTACTTTTTAACGTTGCAACTTATTGAACTGCAAAGTAATAATATTATTAAGTAACAATTAAGTAATAAGTGTTTTTAATATTAAGCAAATTAAATTGGATTGCTTGACTGTTGTGTTGTTTTGAACTTTCTGGTAGTAGCTGACACCCTAGAACGCCCAACACCTTTCCTTATTGCCCGAGTACAACAAACAAACAAAAAGACGAGGCTAGCTGCACACTTGAAAAGTTGCAAATGTTTCTAATCAAAAAACATTAGATGGAATCTAAACTCTAGCTATATGATACAGAGAGGGCTAATTTTCACATCAAAGTTTCAGTGCAAAAGTTTTGGAATCCTATGTACAGCCATTCTGTGTAAAGTTTACACGTTTTACTCAAATGTATGAAGTTTGTCTTTAACTGCCAGTGAAGAAAACATTCGAAATGACATCATTTGCGTTGTAAAATTTCCGACTTYTGACCAGGAAACGAGAAGTTTACTAGCAACAAGTATCAAGTATGACTGCAAAGTCTGAAAAAACACCTTGACCAATTTGTCCTTATAGCTCACTGAATATAAAYATCTGATCTACACAGGGAATCTTATATTCAGTCGTTTTATCATACGGCTCGCTCTTTTTTTCCGAGGTGGACTCAGCGAGTGGTATTGGTAGTAGTGGTGGTGCATTTGGCTTTGAAACTCCCTGATTTAGCTCTGCGGTATTGCCTCATTTTTCATATCCATTGTCGCCTTGTCAGGGTGTCATAGCTGCTCCACGGAGCCGTTAGATCAGTCCGAATGGATAAATCATCCTGCATCTGACACACTCATTTAATTTGCGCGGCTCCGCTGCTTATTAATTGAAAAATCCCTGCGCCCGTTTGCTGCGCGAGCGCATTCCAACTCGTTTTATTTTATTTTTATTAACATGGATATTCCGTATGATTTCCCTCAGTAGCACATCGACTAGCTCGCTAGCCACTTTGTCATTTATCATCATATGCCATATTTGTCAATCGGCTCACTTTCCCTTTTGAGCTTAAAAAAAAAAAGTCCTCAGGAAAATCGCTTTGCATATAAAGCAAGGCATGGGGAATTTGTGGGTATTTCGATAAAGGCTCGCACCGGGGCCCCAACGTTATTGTTTTCCATCTGTGAAATAGAGTAACAGGTACTTAATGTACCAAAAACAATTTGTCTGGCCGTTATTTTCCCATTGAAGGCGTGCACGGCTGGCTGCGGCCTTCCTTTATCTCAGTGAGCCTAATACGTTCTCACACTGCGCTCCGGTGCCTTCATTTTACAGCCGAGGAGCTCAGCGGCCCCACGCTGCGCTCGAAATGGGACCCCAGTCACCGGGGCCCCGCCGAGTGGCCGTAGGTAAGTGTGCAGAACAAATGCTGAAAAGACTTTAAAAAAGTTTTTCGAGCCAACACTGATTCGTGTGTGTGTGGGGGGGGGCATGTTTTTATATCTGCTTTGGGACTGAATGTCTCCAAAAAGGAGAAGAATGTCTTACAGATTTTGTGGGGACATTTGGCTGGTCCCTATAAGATAAGGGTTCATTCATTCATTCATTCATTCATTCATGCATTTATTTATTTTTTTATAAAATATATATAATACAATATATAGAGTGAGACAAAATTTTAAATTTGTTAAAATGTTTTGACTGTGTTACTGAGGAAAAGTTTAGAATTAGTGTTATGTAAGATGTCAGGTGGTCCTCAGAAAGCTAAGTGTGTATGTTTTTATTTTTTCATCTAACCTTAACACAACTCCGCTTTGTGGATATTAGTAATAATAATGATATGTGTTTGTCTGCACACACAATCCAAACCTCTGTAAATGCTTTGTGTGTGTGTGTGTGTGTGTGTGTGTGTGTGTGTGTGTGTGTGTGTGTGTGTGGTGGTCAGTAGGGGGTTATAGATTGGGGGTTGGGTTGTGAGGCCAGTACTGGGTGATTTCCTTTCGTCTTGGCCTCAGAAAAATCCAATTTGAGCCCCTCCCTCTTGGGAAGCATGACTACGATCAAAACAGACCCAGTGACGGGCGTCA
The DNA here is from genome assembly GCA_003987875.1 of Clarias batrachus. Lineage (NCBI taxonomy): Eukaryota > Metazoa > Chordata > Actinopteri > Siluriformes > Clariidae > Clarias > Clarias batrachus. Next base: position 30,408 of record QMIH01002804.1, on the reverse strand, counting down.
AAAGCAGGAGGAAAGTGTGTAAAGTCTATTTTTCATCAGAGGGCCATAACACGTAAAGGGTACTAACGGGACCTGGCTTTCCGGGCCGGGTGGGTTATTTTAACATCAGATTTACCGCCGAGAGAAATACCAGTTATTTACCCCTACAAGCTTCATCATGGATTCCACAGACACGTAGGTTTCTATTATTTGGACTTTTTATATTTTATGATTATATGTTTAGTTCATCTATATAGCCGAATTATATATGGTGCTGTCATTTTTCATGCTTTTCCTAAAACAGTATTTGTGACCCAGGCCATGTGACTCGACATCATTGAATGTGCATTAGGAATGTGCATAAATGTGTACAGTCCATAAATATTTAAAATAAAAATATCTTCAACTGACTCTTACACCAAATTAGCCATTTTGATAAATTGGTAGACATACAGTAGGTGTTGATTTGCTTAGATTTTTTGCTAGTGTGATTTTCAATCTAATTCAATTCAATAACACCAAAGTTTATTGTTTGATTTGTCTAAAGCAATTATTGTTATATAATTGTTTTGGAGTTTTAAAAACTCCTGAATATATCTGGTGAACATTAAATGCCGTATAACTTGTATTATTGATATTATTGAATTTGACCTATTTCCTGCTGAATGTTTGCTCCACACTCCAGTCCAGTAGGTGGCGGTAGTGGTAACTGCTTATAAACTCAAAAAAAGAAGAAGCAATAATCTCACAAAAACGGATTTCATGCAAGTTGATCGTGGTTTGTACTTTCTGCAAAAGCTATGCTATATTTTCAAGAAATTTGGCAATATTAGACAATTTAATGGTTATAAGAATATCTAAATAAGTGAGCTAAAAAAGTATAAATCAATCCAGAACTGTCTCAAACTAGCTCATGAATCAAATCAACCTACAAAATTCAATTAAATTTTACTTCTGTTTCAAAGATCTAAAGTTTTCCAAGATTTTCAGATTTTTCAGACATTCATGTTGTATGGCATTTTGCATTTGCTCTTGCTACACAAACAACATTTTAAYTAAAGAATAAACATACTGCTTTGTGCTATTATAGGAAATACGGCCATGAAATAGTTTTTATAACTAAAAAAAATTATGTAATGAAAAGCATTGTGAACCTCCATCTAAGGCAACACACTTGTCCAAACGATGGATGAGCTGGTGGAGACTGTATATGAAGAAGTCTGTTGAGGGAAAGTCTGACCTCGGTGATCTCTTAGTTATCTTTGTAACACCTGTCACGAAGTGGTTTCTTCAAGTGATGGAAAAGGAAGTCACTGGAGTGGGAGGGGTTGAGACAGAATGTCATATCCCAAGTCGCCCGCAAGTTTTGAAATTGTTTCAGCTGAATGGGCTGGGTTCAGGGTGCACAGTGCTGCACCTGAAGGATGATTTGGAAAGATGCAATCAGAGCTCAGCCTCAGGTCACATGCTTTTCTACAYAGACACTTGTTTGTCCGGCGCCCCGCGTACACGAACAGAAATGAACGTAATACAGTTTAGATTTTTTTATTGCAAATAAATTATATTAAGAAATACAGTGGAATATTGTGACTAAATGACTTTATTTCATTATTAAAATTAGTAATTATTATGTTAAATAATTACATGTTAAAGTAGCATTCTTCTCTGCCTAACTTTAAAGGGGGTGGCGCCCCTGCTCCCCGTATTGACCGGCCGCCACTGCCGTCTAGTGGCATCGCATGGAACTATTCCGCAGATTTTTTAAAAAGAAGAAGAAATGGTTCATGAATATACTCATTTCCAGAGAACAACTAATTTGTTCATTTTACAGAGAAATTGGAACAAATACTTGTTGTCTGAAATTACAGTTTTACTTCTAATTGTTACACTGAAGACTCCTTCTTAAAATGCTAGCAGCACTACACAACACAATGTGGGCTAGTTATTCAAAAGGTTTGTTGCTCAACATGTTTAATTCAGTCATACTGTATTAAATGTCAGTTTTTTAYTCCTTTGTGTTAGCGCTAATGAGAAACCGTGCTCTATTCCTGACCTGCTCGTGGTGGAGCTTGACTAATGAAGGACTTCCTCCTACTCAGTGAATTTCCTCAACCTAGGATTGCTCTGTTTCAAAGCCAGACAAGGTAACATGCTTATCTGAAGGACCACGGAGAATTCCCTTAATGGCTGTGGTTTAATTAGGCATACTGAGCGCCGGTTTATGCTTCGTTTATTAAATTAGGGCTGTATAAAAGCGATCATTTAATTCTTGGTTGGGATTAATAGGGAGAGAAATTCGCTCGGATCACCTGCGGCAAATCAGAGGGTCGTGTTAAAGCTCTCATGAGATAGGATGCGACGAAGACGCTATGTCGGGTTTCATATGGGAAGAAAGATATGTCTTTTAGCTAGCATTTCATAAGAATTTGACACGTTTGTCTGCAATTAATGGCAGGTTAGTTGTATTGTGCATTAAAACACCATTTAGTGTCAACATTACAATTACAACAGTTATTTATTTAGTAAGAAATAGCTAATGCTTGATGAGAAACAGTCAAGATTCAACTAAAGCATTTAAAGATTATGTCATTTAAATTAACAAAAGTATGAATAAACAATTAATATGTCGGAATTATGGCAACCTTTACATTTCAAGGTTAATAATTAGCATAAACAGTATATTAGCATAAACTATATACGGTAAGTTACCATGTTTAACCATGTAGTACCATAGTTTCTAAACAGGTTACATACTTAAGTTTTGAATTTGAAGCAACAATTAATTTTTTTTTCCTTTTTTTCAGTTTTCACCATMATTTTTTCCTCCCTGTTGAAAGATCCAACTCCAGGAATCGAACGTTTTTTCCTCTGATTGCTTTAGACTAGCTAATGTTTTTACAAAGACACAAAGAATAAGACAGGTGGTCAGTCTTAAAACCCTGCCACGTACTCTCTCTCTCACTCTCTCTCTCTCTCCGTGGAGATTTGATCTCCGTAGACAGAGAGTTTCTGAGATCGGCAAGGTCTCGCCACTCTATTTTGCCCTCCTGTTAACTCGCTCCTGAATGGGTGATTTACTTTGGAATGGAGCTCCCTTCGCCCATCATGTCAAGTCATTTATGGCATCTGTGTCCTTCCTCAGTGAAGTGGAGTGGTTTGTTAGCAGCTGTGTTTTCCACCGCGCCGGCCTGAAAGCCCCATCAGCCCCCCGCCGTGGAGCCACAGCAGCACCAGGACACACACACACACACACACACACACACACACACACAGTCCACCAGCCCTGGCTCTTTAATCTCAAAATCTCAAGCTCAACCTAGTTCCTCACACATGCCCTCGCAGATGCACATATTCAATAACGCCAGCTTTCTCAAAATACCAAAAAATGCCGGGCTTTACTACTACACTAAGGCTGATTTCATCCGTGAAAATGTAATTAGTCGTGTTGAAAAGACACACCATTTCTAAGAAAATGCATCTTAAGCCCATCTACAGTTTTGAGACCTGGTGCTATTTGCTAGTTTAACCAAAAGGTCCAGGTGTCCGGGTAAACTTATTGGATTATCCTTCTTTTTCCATGTTGTAATGGATATCTTGGAAAGCCCTTGCTCTTGGTCTCTTTCTTAAACACACACACACACACACACACACACACACGCACACACACACACACACACACACACATTACCCACATTTACTATGGTTTAATGCAGTTGACTGCAGGGGTGCTGAGAGGGTCATGTGAAGTTCAGCCTGGGGTTAGAGAGGGGTTAAAAGAAACTCTTCTCCTCCAATCCTCCATACTCCCTTCTTTTTCTTCTTCTTCTTCTTCATTCCTGCTGAGAGCATAAAAAGCAAATCAACACTCACATTCACGTATTGCCTAAAGCTTCTAACCATTCCGTTATAAGCTTTTCAGCTAAGGAGCTCACGAGTCTCTTGTCTAACATCGTGTCTTCCTTCATATAGATTTTTTTTTTTTTTCAGAAAATAATTACACCAACAGGCAAAACATTTAATTTAGCATCGCTCACGTGACAAAGTGGCTTAGTGCTTGGCATTGTCACCTTGCATCCAGGGTCAGGGGTTCAGTTCCTGCCTCGAGACTGTGTGCATAGAGTTTGCATGTTCTCCCCGTGCTTTGTGGGTTTCTTACGTGTTCTCCGGTTTCCTCCCACAGTACGAAGACATGCAGATTAGGCTAATTGGTATTCCCCAATTGCCTGTAGTGTGTGAATAAGCGTGTTATACAGTAGGTGGGTGACTGTACATGTGGGCACTGCGATTGGCACCATGTCCAGGGTGTTCCCTGCCTTGTCCTCCAAGTTTATCCTCCTGGGATAGACTCAAGGCCATTCTGTATACAGGAATAAAATGACTAGGGGCCCAGTAGGGGTAGGGTACATCAAACGCCTAGTCAAACTAGCATACTAGTGGTGGAGAAGACAACCCAACAACAAAATTTTAGTTTGTTTCAATTCGATAGTATCGGCGACAAAATGGAATCCTAGAACATACGTAACACAAAACGTATACGTACAAATTAATACGTAACGTCTTAATTTGTACTTTGGCATACAAATTAACACATTCCGGAGGCGAGGTCTAAAGGTGAAAAATTGCAAAACGCATTTTCCCATAGGAAATAACATAAACGCAGATAATTAGTTTCAGCCACTCAAAAATACTACCAATATTACCAATTTCCAACACTATAATCATATATAATTTGAATATAAAGACATGTAAATGAAGTAATATATGAAATAAATAGACATTAAACGTCACTTCAATTTATTAAAATTTTATACATTTTATTTTAAATAAACCTTAATTTATCATCCCTCTTAGCATCGGCTGCTTTAAAAAACAAACTGAAAGCGGTTCCCTTTTCGTCCTGCTATCATCCTTGCTAACATTCTTGCAACCCATGGTGCTATGTCTTCACTAAATCTTGCACAAAATACAACAGAATGCAGAAAAAAAAATATGTAAACCCACTTTCCTTGGCTCACTTTCCACTGACCCAAACAAGTTTTGAACGACTCAAACTCAAACCGCTCTGGTCGGTTCAGTTTCGGTTCATTTGCCGAAAATGCTTTGTATGCAGATGCAATAATTGCAAAATTTCAGTTCGTAGGCGAAAGTTCATGAGGCTGGGCATTCGTATGCCGAGGTACTACAGTACGGTGGTTACTAAGAGCGACAACTTTAATACAAAACAGTGGAAGTCTTTACATTTCTCCACTTTACTATATTCATGTGGACGCGAAAATGCTAGAGAAAACAAAATACACGGGAATATGTGTAAACCAGCTCATGACAACACTCTCATGGTCTGTTTTTGCTCCTCGTACCCATTCAAGCACTTACGATACAACTCAAACAGCAACACATGACTAGCATAGTCTGTTCGTACTGTACATAGCATAGCGCCACTATCCTATACTAGCTTAATGAAAAGAAGTAATGACTATGATAATAACAATATTTTATTTTATTTTTTTTTTTAATTAGCTAAGCAGCAGATTTTGTGTTATACAAATCGCCAAAATCAAAATTGTTAGCAAGAAAAAGCTAGCGAGAAAGCGAGAACTTCTGCCTGTTATGCTGAGAGAAAATGATACATGCATTCGGAGTAAAATGTGTTTACGTGGCGGTAGACGTTTGTTTTACTTAGTGTACATATTTCTGTGTGAAAATTGATTCATATTTATTGACTCAGACAAGGAAGGTTTTACACCTGATTTTATATAAATGTGTCTTCTGGAGCGTTTATATTCCGTTTACTTCACACACCATTTGAATGCGATTACAGGCTGTAATGAATTGCTCGGGCTCGCCGGGGCCTCCACGAGCGAGTCTAATCGGGTAATTGCGGCTTTCATAAATGTGATTTATCAGCGTGAGTCGAGAGTCGGTGAAGACGAGCAGCGAGTCGGATCTCGACCTGTAAAGACGTCGAGCGGAAGACGCCGGAGGGGGTTTATGAGCCAGTCGTGAGGATCTCTTAATGACAGATGGGACAGGACGCTCTCACAGCCAGATTAGTGTCATATTATATAAATCAGGCGCGCAAATGGACATCACGGGCCTATTCATTTCTCCGATCGCTGCCATGAAGAAGAACACATGACTCGGCGGTCTCATATCTCTCCGTTGCTTCACGCTCATTATGATTGCTACCATTTTGCCTCGCATTGATTCGGTTAAAGCGGCGCTGCTAGTGAGGCCCTCGCTGAGCGAAATCTTTTTAATCGGTTGATGCTGAAGCATTGATCAGCCTTACAAAACGCACGCCACCGGGCCCTCCTACTAGGAAAGTGTGTCCAGCCTCTGTGTCTCTCTCTTTGCCATGAGTGTAAAGTTCCTTGATATCAAAGCCGGCTGATACGCTACAGATACGCGTGATGAAAACAAGATCTGCTCCAATTTGAAGTCTGGTACTGTAGATTTAGTTATAGATACACACACACACACACACAAAAAAAAAAAAAAACTAAAACATGAAAACTAAATTCTCACTCTTGGAAGTCACTGAACTTTAGACGGATGTTCAAGCCTTAAAACCTTAATATATAATCTATAAAAAAACAAAACATGTATAGTATCAAAAGTAACACAAATGTATTACTGTAGCCTTCTTTAATTATTTTTTTTTTCTTTTTTTCTTTCTCGCTTTAAGGCTTCCATAATGGAAACCTATCACCGGACCTTTTGTTCTGTTTGAGCCAGGTCAAAAGGTCAAAGCTGATGTCACTCTTAAAGTAACTGCTGGCAAATAGGTCCTGACACATGTTCGCTAACAGCAGAATAAGAGTGGACAGCTTTCCTGATCTCACCGCTGATAAGGCAACAACAAAAAAAAAAGAAGCAGAAAACATAATTACTGTAATCTGTGATGCTTTCCTAATATTCTTACAGTGACATATATGACTTTGTTTGTTTGCTGTGGTATTAATTGCATTCTACACAAAGACAGCTAATGTTTTTAACATGTAAGTAAGGAAATAATTAAGCAAGTAAATACATTAAGTTATAGTACGTAAATACATAAATAAGCAATTTTTTAAATAAATGAATTAATTAATGAATAACATTATTTAATTATTATTGTTAATATTATTATTAATGTTTACTGACTACAAATACTACAAAGACATTACAAAGACACTTTTTACGAACAAAAACCATGTAAATAAGTTGAAACATTTTAAATAGAGTCAATTTAAGAAAAATGTTTGAATGAGAACATTATAATAAACCAAATACAAGATTGCATCGACATTTTTGTTAATTGATTCCAATCTTTAAGGGTTTGTTTGTTTGTTTGTTTTAAACAGTTGACAGGTCATTATGTTTTAAGGTATTTTACAGTATTTTAAGGTTAAACCAATTTGTGATAATGATACATTTGATAATTTTACCATACAAGTCTGTACAAAAATATTGATCCCCCTCATTTTGTCATACTAAAATCAATTAAATTATGAGTCACCGGTCTGATCATCTGTCGTCATCCGCACCTGTTTCTCACTGGGTCATGCCTTAAGTTAGATGGGKTTTTTTTATGCTTTGATGATTCCTAGGTCACGGTGTGGCTTGGGGACTGGACTGAAAATGTGCATATTTTTATGTCCAATATGAAAATCTTCCTTCTGAAATTACTTCCATTGTTTTGTATGTTGTTTAATTTCTCAATCAGTGAATTTCAGACTTAAATATAGTTGTTACACCAAATTGCTGTACAACAACATCGGACTTAATCCCACCCTTTGATGGATATCGACCAGCATCTGATTTGGCCCAAACTTTGCTCTGTAAGTTTAACCTCCTGGTCATCCATATTAACACTTACAGTATAACGAGCCAAGCATGCTAAAGTAACGCCAGACATTTCAAAAAGGTTCTTGCAGTAAAAGTCACTCCTGCTTTTGTTCTTCTCCTCATCCCTCTCTCTATTTCCTTTCTCCCTGCAGTAAGAGTGAACAACCAGGGAGAAAAGTGTCGTGTCCTGATAGAGTCCGGAGCCACAAATGGAGTCAATCAAGGGTGGGCTGAAAAATTCATTTTCTGACAGGGCTGTCAGCAAGATCACCCAGGCCCGATGACAACAAATCTATAGCTGCGTCTGAAAAGGAGCATGGGAAAAAGAGGAGATAAAAAGAGAGATGAAAGCGCGCAGAGAGAGTTGGGAAAAAAGAGAAGTGCTTAGTGATCAGGGCCTGCCCTTTCAGTCAGCCATAACCCAATTTCATAGCTGTGATTTCACAGAGTGACACAGTAATCCGTAAATGACAGAGTAGCTGGAAGATCGGAGCGGCGCGTGACAGAAAGCATGACTCGGCCAACACTGCGGCTGAGTCAGAGACCGAYTAAATCGCATTCACATTTCATTTAACTTTGGACTTGCATAAAGAAGGACGCGTAAAACTGATTATAAGCATGTATAGCTTTTGGTATGTTGAGGTTTTATCTAAGGAGATGCTTATTTAGCATTTATGGAAGGAGTCTCCGGTGTCAATTGGTAATAAGAACAGGTTTGAATGTTAAATGTAACTGTAACTGCATGAAACATATAATATCATGAACTCTGCTTTGAACCCGACACTATAGACCACTCCATCATTGATTATTTTCTTATAACAGCATGCTGTGAAGTGTTTTTCTTTACATTTTCATTTTTTTCTATTAAGCATTACAGAACTTTATAACCAATACAGTACTGTATGCCATGTGTTGCTGCATTCAAATAAACCTTGGGTGAAAAAAAAGAGATTGAAGAAAGCAACTTCTTTTTTTATTATTTGTTCACACATTCATAAATTCAATAGTCGGCATTTCCCAGCGTGTCAGTTACACCGAGCCTCATTAACTTAGTTTTTTTTTTCCCTTTATTTCTGCTAATTAGCTCAGAGGTGGCCACAAATTAATTAACATCTCACGTCGCCTTCGTGCAATTTCATTCTGTTTATTTAGTTTCTCCTATTAACTTTTAATCTTTCCTCAAACACTAAAAAAAGCAATTAGCATTTTTGATAAACAAACGATGTCTGCCCGCGGATAATCAACATCTCGGCATGGAGTCGTGGAGTGTCGTTCCGCTAGCTTGTTTGACCTCTTAACCTGACGCAGCCTAGCAGGACTGATACACCGAGCTGCAAATGTCCTTCCTGAGGAGAGTGTGTCTGTGTTTTTGGGTGTCTGTAACTGGACTATGTAAATCACAGATGAATTGAATTCCTGCTAGTGAGTTTATGCTAAGAAGGTCCAATTTTACAGGATTGTATGTGAAAGTCTACATGTGGGGAGAAAAAAAAAAAGCTTAAGTTATACTGAGATGCATAAATACCGTAATTGGGCAGTGACAGCAATACAACTCTCTTTACTATATATCATCAATTATTTGTTTTTGTATACTGAGATATAATTACTCTTCCAAGGGGTGTTCAAGCCAATCTGGGACTTTTGACTTAGGCAGAATAACARAACACGTATCACTAGTGCTTTCTATACCATCTTGGTAGAAATTTAGGGTTCTCAGTATGCCGGAGCCATGATTAGACTGCCTCTTCACGTCTGATACGCTAGCCTCCCAGGAACTCCTTTAATGGCCCCACACATGTAGAAATGGCTTGGCGCAAGATCAAGAGGGGGATGTGCCAATTATTATGTGTTGGTGAGTGATTGTGTTTACACTTCTTACATACAGATGCATCTCTTTCACAACAGTTTTCCCATCGATTTTCAAGAACCAGGCATTCCACTAGCTGAATATTCATGGGAACGACTGCAGTGGGCTCTGAACCATCTCGGCYGGAATCGGACATATGTACGGCCTTCTTTAAAATGTTTGCACCGTTCAAATGTTTTACTGCGGCTAAGAGTCTCATCACCGTACTAGGCTTTTCAATTTTATCACCAAAGTCCCGGTTTGACTTGAACACCCTTGTATAATGTGTAAAATATTCTATAAAATCGTTAACAACATGTCTATGGCATAAGAAATAAAATAAAATAAAAACATTAGTTGATGTAAAAATAATTAACCGCTTCATATGTTCATAAGTAAGATAAACCAGAGATGAACATTTTAGAGCTTTGTAGCCGTAAACTAATGGGAAGAAAATGAGCAGAACCTTACACTGTCAGTTAAGATTCTCCCAACCAGAGCTTTAATGCACTTATTTTCACTTTCTGCTTACTTCGGGGACGTTTGGATGTCAGTCTTTACTCTAGAAAAAGAGAAATGTTCAGTAACACAGTAAATATAGATCAGGGTGCTGACTTGGTCATTTCACGTTTGTCCCTGAAAATAACCACRGTTCCTGTCTTGGCATCACTGTCCTGTAAGATGTCTTGAGTGTCTTGGATGAATCTGTTCAGTATTGGATTGGATCAGAGCAGTCGGGATATGTTTATGGAGCTCAAAATCCCTCTTTAGTTGTCATTACAAATATTCTAAAACAGTAAATCGGTCCATTTATCCCATAAGATGCATGCATAMGTTTTTGTTTTGGAGACCTGCCGATTTTCAATCTGAGCATCAGCTGTGACTAGAAACTCTGTCTGACATGTTAGTGGATGGATCTGTGCAGGGTACAACTTTTGAGAATCTGAGAATCTGCAGCTCCTGTAGATAGCAGTGGCAATGTTGAAATTCTTTCTAGCTAATTATCTAGCTAACCATGTTTAGGTCAGATATCATTATATGAGGTGGCTTTAGTGGTGTAGTGGTTAGTTCTGTCCCCTTGAACCTCCAGGGTCTGGGTCAATTCCTGCCTCAGGGTCTGTGTGCATTAGTTTGCATGTTCTCCCTGCGCTTGGTGGGTTTCCTCTGGGTTCTCCGGTTTCCTTCCACAATCCAGAGACATGCAGATTAGGTTAATTGGTGTCCCCAAATCTCCTGCCGTGTGTGTACAGTATGTTGACTGGAGGTTCTACAACGGGAATAAATACAGCGGTCACCATTGGCTTCCACACTCCCTAGTTGGACTACAGAAGTTCCTAGATAAATGGAACATTATATGAACTACAGAATATTTTTTTCAATGCTAAGGTTAAAYTTAATTACACAATGAGGTTAAACTTAATTACACAATAATTACATTAAATTTTATCTGTATAGCGCTTTTAACATTTGACATTGCCAGAAAGCAGCTTTATACAATAATAAGAAGTAATTATTTAATTCATAAGTTGCTAATGAATTCACTACATTATATTAGCTAAGTGTAGATAAAACATACCCTAGCAAACCAATGAATGTGATGAAACAAGGTTGTTGTAACCTAGTAAAAATTATTCAATTCATTTAAAAAATTAATGAATGAGTACAGTGGAACTTTGGATTATAAGCATTATTTGTTCCGGAAGCGGGCTCATATTCCAAAACACTCATAAAGCAAATTTAATTTTCCTATAAGAAATTATGAAAACTCAAATTATTCGTTCCACAGCCCAAAAAATAAACACATAAAAATAATTTCATACAATATATAAAGTAAAAATAAAACAAATTAACCTGCACTTTACCTTTCAAAAAAATAAAAATAAATCCCGACAGATAAGTGTTTCCATTTGTGCGGGCAGGTGCCGTGTATTTGTGTGTGGACATAATAGCCCCTTCCCTCGCCTCGTCTTACACGGTAAAACTCCTCCTCCCTCCCGCCACCTCGCTTTTTAAGTTTCACAACAAACACACACACAATGGAAGCACTGTTTTAACGGGGAAAAAAGAAATCTGTCTAATGACACTCGTGTGAGCGCATACTAACGAAATCACTGCTGTAATGCCAAAAATAATAATAAAATAAATGAACCAGCACCTTACCTTTGAAAAGAATCCCGACAGAGCTGAGTTTCCTGTGTGAAGAAAGCGTGTCTGCGTGTGCATGTGTGAAGCCGAGAGAGTGTGTGTGTGTGTGTCCGTGTGTGTGTCGGTGTCAAGTTACGCGCACACAGGCGAGAGAGTGTGTGTGTGTGTCGGTGTCAAATTACATGCGTACGCACATATGAGACACGATGAAACGGAGAGGGAGATTATACCAGTAAGAGACAAGCACTAAGACCCAGGGGAGCAGGGAGACGATTACCCACAATTCCGCAGGGCAAGAGAGAGAAAAATCATTGGCTCAGTTGTGATCCCTTGCCGCTCGGTGTCAAAATAAGAGTCACATGCGCGATACATGATGCTCGGCACTCGTAAACTAATACTTGCTCGGTTTCCAATTAAAAATGTATTAAAAATCTTTGCTCGGTTTGCAGAACACTCGTAAACTACATTACTCGCAATCCGAGGGTCCACTGTAATGTATTTATCTGTTTATTGTTATATTTAATGTTGTAGAACAAGTCACTTCCTGTTTTCACTTATAGTCCACTAAACAGTCATTGCTTCATCGGCTACTCTTTATGTTTATCTTGAATTTGATAAGTCAGAAAAGAATCAACTGTTTCATGAACCATAATGTTACAGTTACAAAGCACTGAAACTGGAGACTCCTTCTGAAATTCATATAAAAGTGTGATTTTCCCCGAGTCAGAGCTGCTGTTCATGGGAGGTTCATTACCACCTTCTGACCAATCAGAACTGAGAGTTTTGCAGCGCTGCGGTGCAGCCAGGATCTTCTGACTTTGAGTCGGCCATTTTGTAATGATGAGAGAGTGCGAGGTGGAGGAATCAGGAAGTGCCTCCTGTATATTTATATTGAATCTTGTCTGTATTTCACTCCAGTGCTGCGGCCGTTGCTTCATTAGAGCATTGATTCGTTAATGCGGCTAACCTTTTTTAGTGTGTGTGTGTGTGTGTGTGTGTGTGTGTGTGTGTGTGTGTGTGTGTGTGTGTATATGTGTGTATGTGTGTGTAGTGTCCTGTGCCTGGTAAAGTGCTGGAGGCCTCTCTGCTCTGATGAAGGAGCCCATTTATACCCTGTCTGGCACGAGAGGTCATCCCTCTCCATATTCCTCCTATTGACCCAGGTTGTTCCTTTTATTACGAGCAGCTTTTTTTATTGAAGGATGATTACACTGAATGATGTCAAGCGAGGGGAGAAAAAATCGACCAGAATAATGACATTCCACAAAATGAGAGAGAGAGAGAGAGAGAGAGAGAGAGAGAGAGATCGACCCCTCCTTTCCTCTCTCCTCTTGCTCTGAGCTCACAAATTGAGTCACATCTTCCTCTCATCCATTATTTAGAGCTGATTGGCCTTTCTTGRCATCTATGGATTTGATAATCATTCCGATGTCCATATTAAATATGTGACATAAATTTCACCGCAGGGGCCTGTCAATACGAGGCCACAAGAGAGTAACTAAACCAGCAATAGAGGAACTAATGTATGGGGATGACAAGAGAGGGAGGGAAAATATATGCCTGTGTATATGTGTGCGCTGCATCTGTAAATGTTTTATAGAATATCTAAGTGTGTGTGTGTGTGTGTGTGTGTGTGTGTGTGTGTGTGTGTGTGTGTGTGTGATAGGAAAAGGAGAGAAATCCCTGTTCATGCATGCGCATTCATC
>QMIH01002803.1:20000-36667 GCA_003987875.1 Clarias batrachus | reverse complement strand
TATATATATCTTTAAGTTCATGTTTACACCAATCAGCCATAGGATTAACATCACCATCAGGCGAATTGAGTAACACTGATTATAAATTATATGCCAGTAGTGGATCGTGTTCATCCAAGGCTTAACTACGTTGTCCCATAGTAATCAAACGCCAGCAAGTCTGGTCCAATCCCACAAAAAAAAAAAGTCAAAATAATAGGGTATCATGCATCACATTCCAACCTGATTGAGCACCCATGGAATGCGATAAACAAGTCTTGAACAAAACAAGTCTGATCCATGGATCCTTGCTACAAATAGTACTTAAAGGATCTACTCTTAACACCACAGCACACCTTCAGAGGTGCCCCGAATCCAGAGCCGCTCTGGCTGCCCAAGAGTAAACCGAGACCTGTGTGGCTTTGACGTTAATCGTTTTAATACCATGGCGGACCAAGGAGAGCATCGAGCCGGGCTGTAATTATTATCACCTTAATCACTTTTAGACTTAGTGAAATATGTGATAATATGGTTTTCTGAGGTCAATGTTAAGAACATGACTCAGTTACAAAGGAATTCTGTGCGGCATGGACTTTGGGACTGGGATTATATTTTAATCACAGAGTAGTGTTGCGTCTTTTGCCAGCGCAGTAGTTTTGTTCAGGTCCAGAAGGTGTGAATGAGGGTACTGTGTGCACTGTAGCATGCGGCGCTCGACTCTGTTTATTCCCTCGTTCCGGTGCCAAGTGGCTCAGCACGACTCGGACTCGCGCTTACTTCAAATGAATTCACCTCTTCACTCATTCAACCTTTTTTTTTTTTTTTTAACCTTTCTGACTGAACGCTCTGTACTGAGTTGGGTTTAATCCAAACCTAAAGTCTATTAATCAAGTCAACATTGGACTTTAGTGGATAGTGGATGTGTTCTGTTCTGTCACTGGAAAAATGTAGGAACAGAAAGCTCCATTGTGTAGTACAGAATACATTCCGTCGCAAAAACCTTGACAACTTGGCAAACCTCAGTCAGTCTTAATATTCTGGAATCTGAAGTTGTAGTTGCATAAAAACTTGCTTCCTTATTCCAGTTAAGGGGCGAAAATGGTCACCATGGAAACTTTCCTGCAATCAATGTTGGGGGAAAATAATCGAATCCGTCCGTGTCTGGTTTCACTTCATGGCTCATCATGCGCTGAGTTTTTATAAGCTGATTTTCTGCCAGCTCAGGTTAAATGTTACACCATGCCTATTGCGTTATCCATGGATCGTTTTTGAACAGACCGATGCAACAAAATTATTTTTTGAAAAATGCCGGATATCATTTTAAATGGCAGAATTTTTTTTTCAGTGATTAAGACTTTGGAGTACAGATCAGAAGGTTATAAACTCAAACGCCAGCACCATTGAGATGCTTCAGTTGGGCCGTTGAGCAAGGAACCTAAACCTCAACTGCTCAACTGTGAGTTGCTCTGGATGAGGGTGTTCGCCAAATAGCGTTAATAATTAGACCATTGTCAAATGCTTTTTCAAAAAAATATATATATATATATTTTACAGACTGAGAATGCTCAACAGTATGCTTAGTTCTTATCGATATCAGTACGGAAATCTTCTGCGTGGTGAAATGTCCCTTTGTGACTTCATGTTATTTTGTTGCCATGCTTGGCTAGCATTAAACTGCTCATGCTGAGTTTTATATGCTCAGTAAAAACGATGCCGTGTGTCCCATCTCAACTCTGTTTCAACTCTAATTCTGATATCCTGACCTCACAAAGTTACTATAAGAAGTTTCATCTGTGTTTCGGAAAAATGCTGAAGAAGACCAATGATGAGACAATTGGTGGAGGAACATTCTTTAGATTTTTCTTAATAATTGAAGTTTGCACATGATACTGGATGGATTCTAACTTTTGTTTAAAAAAAAAAAACACTGGTTTTGTAACTTTTAAGGATTTGACATGGAAAACATTGGACCCGAGAAAAAAAAAAAAACACTTCAGTGTTTATATATAATTATTATGCTATTATTATCATATTCAATTCTGATGGAGCCTTATTTTATAACGCTAACTCAACACACAAACACATAAACCAAGGATGTGATTTGAGCCCCGAACCCTAGACGTACAAGGCGGCAACGCAAACCACGACGCTGCTGTGCAATGTGAGCTGGTTGAAGCAGAGTGCAAAAACATCTTGATGATTGTACAGTAACTTTACCGGTGATGATGTCAAAGCAAAGAGAGGGAAAGAATGATGTGAAGAAATGTTCATTCAACACCACTTACGCCTCTTACTTTCAAGTGAAAACATCAAAGCTTTGATATAATTAAAAGAATAAGGATTTTTTATGATCGTCAGGGAATACATGCGGCTTTGACAAGCAGATGCCAAGAAAGACCAGAAAAACCAAGCGTGGGAGAGCCGTTTTCAAGTGGTGCTTTCTTTCTTTCTTTCTTCTTTTCCTTTTTTTTTTACCTGAAGCACATGATCGGGTTCCAAGCCTGAACATTTTTGGAGCGGAATGAAACACATTTAAGACTCGTACCCGTATAAGCTTCCTGTAAATGTTGTTTGCCGACTTGAAAAGCCCCTGGAAATGATGCAGCTGGCCGATTTGTTCGAGTTTCTGGAGAACACTCAAAAAGCGTTTATGGGGCATGCAGCTGCGAAACCGCACAAGTCCAAGTGGACATCGTTGCCAGTTTTGAATTTGAAAATCGCCGGAGGGCTTTCCTGCGATATTGCGCACGCAAAAAAGTGACACACGGACAACTGGAAAACATAATGCCTCCAGCTACAGCTGTCACATTAAACAGGGGAGTAAAAGCGACAGAGAGATTGAAAGATGAAGATAGAGAAAGATAGTGAAGTGCAGTCAGGTGGAAACACTGTAGGGGGACAACCTAAAGATTGTTTACGTTAAAGGGCGTCCATGACATGGGATCTCAGGAGATTTGGATATGGATCAAAAAAATAAATAAATTGCCGTTTCTATAGTAACCGCTCATCCACAGGGACTTGCAGAGTAAAAAAATCTAATATTTTAGATACGTAGTGTATGATAACGTTTTCAGACATCTTCAGGACAAACAAGCTTACACTCTATTTCCGGTAAATGTGCCAAGTTGCGATAGAGAGAGAGAGAGAGAGAGACTGCCTGGTTAGAGGAAGACTGTTTACAGCTTCCTACTTGGCTGTAATTGTTAGCCAACAGTATCGCGTTTGAGTATAGTGCAACATAGAAAGCATACGTTTTTTTTTTAACTGGTACAATAAATATATATAACTATTATTCATTTATTATGGCTCTAAAATGTCATTGGTTTTGTAACCAAAGACTGCGACTCTTTATCATCTTGTTTTTTGATTCTTGGTTACTAAGCCAGATACAGAAGAAATGGGTGTGAAGAGGGAAAAACCATTCTCTCTTACTCCTATACACACACACACACACACACACACACACTGATTCACGCAACCGAATACAGGCAATCCACCTTCCAGCGTGTTTGGTTGGGAGGAAACTGTAAACATGGGCCGAATACGCAGATGAGAAAGAATGTGCGAGAATTATCCGAGCTCAGGATCTTTCCAGACACTCAGGATTTGTGAGATGGTGACCTGATACACTACCCCACTCTGCCTTCCTGGTTACAGCATGTGGAATTAACATTTGTGCTCAGGCATGTCTGGTATACAGAAGTGCAAAGGATTTGCAGAACAGCTCATGTCAGACTGACATAACACTAATAAATCCTTATCTGCTTGATGCAGATGATTAAACACACCTGGTCTGGTGCCAGTTGTTCTTTGTCCTTCATAAAAGCAGAGGCACAAAGGAAACCCTTATCATGGAAGCAGTTCCAGACATGGTTTATTGTCATTATCCGACATAGGATCTAAAGTTTAACAACACTTAATAGTTTGAGAGTTTCAAATTCTTGCCTGATGTGTCATAACTGGCTCCTGGGAATTTATCCCACATCGTCCTGATTGTACAGAATAACAGATCACAGTTCTGAGAGTAAAAACTCCCCTTTATTTCTCTATATAATCCCCGGCGACACTAACACACTTATCCCAGTGATTCACTAGTGCTTGGACACCATCAAGGTAGAAAGTTTTCTCAGGATGCCGGAGCCGTGATCGGACACATACGAAACTCCTTTAAAGCCCCAGACATATGGAAAATGTGTGCAAGTTTTGTTGGTGAATGATTGTGTGTGTACGCTTCCCACAGACAGATGTGTCTCTTACGCAAGTCAGGGACAAGTTATCCATCGATGTACGAGGATCGGTGGTTCCCTTTGCTGGATGTTCATGGGAAAGACTGCAGTGGGCTCTGAGCCACCTCGGCCCAAATTGTCATTCGCTCTAGATACGCCAAGTCCCTATTTGATTTGAACGCCCCTCATAGTCTATTTTTCTTGATTATAACTCAAGACCAATTATTTAACCCCTGGAATGTCTAAATGTTGTACATGTAAAAAAAAAAATAATAATAATAATAATAATCAGCATTTAATATTTTACACCTGAACTGCTTTTTGTTTTTTCTTTAATTCCAGGTTCAATGCTTTATTCTTCTTTCCACACACAATAATAATAATAATAATAATAATAATAATAATAATACATTTTATTTGTAACGCACTTTTCATTCAATAAATCTCATAGTGCACACAATCCTTCAAAGTTATAAAACAAGTGTTTCTTTAGCAAAAGTTAAAATCCATATCATGTGCAAATTTTATTTATTAATCAAAAATCTAAAGAATGTGGTTAATTGACCTCATCATTGGAAATATACGTGCACCTGATCAGTTTTTCTCCCTTTTCTCAGTAGGCTTATCTATGTCTATATGTATACTATGGAATGATTACACGGAAACCTGTCAATCAGCGTCAGGGACGGGTCTATACTGTGGGGCGTGATTGTATGGGGAGTGACGTCACTCGCAGTCGCCGACCAGGGAGGGGGAAATTTGAGCAATGGAGCTGAACCGCGGTAAAGTTGGTGTTATACGCTAAAATGCAACCCTTCCACGGTTTGCACCCCCCACAAAATCTCTATCAAAAACAATGGAACCTTGGATTACGAGCATAATTCGTTCCTGAAGCGGGCTCGTATTCCAAAACACCCGTAAACCGAATAGAATTTTCTCATAAGAAATAATGAAAACTCTAATTATTTGTTCAACAGCCCAAAATAATAAATACATTAAAATAATTAATGCAATATATAAAGTAAAAATAAAACAAATTAACCTGCACTTAACACTTTAAAAAAGTAAATTAAGTATTTGTGTGTGTGTGTGTGTGTGTGTGTGGGGCACAGTGTCAAATTACGCACGCGCACACACATAGGAGGGAGAGGGAGATGTTGATTATACCAGTAAGAGACGAGCACTAAGACCCAGCAGGGAAGACGATTACCCATAATTCCGCAGCGCGGAGAGAGAAAAAGCATTGGCTCAGTTGTGATCACTTGACGCTCGTTGTCAAAATAAGAGACTCATACGTGATAGTGAGTTTCCAATTAAAAATGTTTAAAATGTAAAAAATCTTTGCTCATCTTATGGAACACTCATAAACCACATTACTCGCAATCCAAGGTTCCGCTGTATATTAAGGACATCACAATCAAAATTCATATTGTTATTATAAAATATAATATATTTTTATTATCGAATATATTATTACTATTATAATTAACCCTAGACACGTGACAAATTAAGACACAAAAATTAAGACAAAAATTATCATATAATGTTTATTTTGTGGCACATTTATTTTGCAGGGGTTTGTCATGTAATACAAAAATGTTTACACTAAATAAATATTGTTTATGGTAAAAAAAATTACATGAAACTATTTTTATTATAAATAAGCAATATAACAATATACATGTATATGAAAGAAATATACAATTTATATATTTTTTCTCTTATTCTCTATCTTTTTTATATTGCTTATTTTATAATCAAATTCATTTGGTGCAATTTGTAAATCATAAACCTATTAATTTATGTTCTAATATAATATTTGATAGATATTATGTAAGGGTGGATGGGGGCGGGGGGGCAATTCGTGGCAGGGAGGCATTTATCGCATAACACTGGTGGTTTATAGCGATGGAGTCACTAAGGGACCGTCTAAAAAGTGGATGGACAAGACCCAATCATATGTTGGGTACAGATAATTTCTTAAATGAGAGTTCCCTTTGCAATATCCAGTTTAATAATGTTTTTTAAAATACATTTTTACAAAAAAAAAATTCAAAAGCTTTTTCATTATGTGGATTACACATGTAAAACCAGTAGTGCTATAATCCACTCTATCACTGCTAATAACTACAACCTTTTTCTCATTCAGTTTGATTTCATTTTGCAATCTTTTTTTTTTTTGCAAAATATTCATTAAAAAAATAAATATAAATATCAATAGAATGCATTATAGTACAGTTGGTTGTACATTTGAAATTTATATAGCAAAAATGTTACTGAATTTTGTTAATTTGTTTCATAACAGACTGTACCAAAGTGCATTAATTTTCATACATATCGTTACAATTATTATTATTTTTTAATAATAAAAATACCCCAACTCTCATTTAACAAATTATCTGTTTTATTGGAACAAGAATTGTCTGTGTAATCATTAATTTTTAAATGTACATTAAAATAATTATTCATAAATTTAAATAAATAAATAAATAAACAAAGACTCCATACTGTATGAGTACTATGTTTGTTGTCCTGTGAGGTATTTATCTGTAAGCTTGTGTATTCTTCCGTAAACAAACAGTCATGCACTTTTTATACGGTCCCTTAGTGACCCCATCTAAAATGATTAGATTTTTTAAAAAGATCTAAAAATGTATTTATGTCCACTCCAGAGTAAGAAAATATGCGATTTGCCATTTTTGTGTGTTTATTTCTTGATAAACAGATGAGATAATCTCGGTTCACTTCCATTGCTCAAATTTCCCCCCCTCTTGGTCGGTTCAGTATTCTAGGCTCAAATCACTCTAATCAGCTAATTAAACCATAACACCTGCAAAGGGCTCCTGAGTCTTTAAATGGTCTCTCAGTCTGGTTCAGTAGGAAGCACAATCATGGGAAAGACTGCTGACCTAACAGTTGTGCAGAAAACCATCATTGACGTCCTCCATAAGGAGGGAAAGCCTCAAAAGGTTGGATGTTCCCAAAGTGCTGCATCAAAGCCGTGGTTCTTAAACTGGGGGTTGCTGAATAATTTCATGGGGTCGAGAGAGGGATTAAAAAATTATTTATTTTTTGTGATTATAAGACACACTTTTCAGTATTACAAGTAAATGCTATAAATAAATATTTTCTGAGAGTCAATTGATTGATGTGTCTAATAGTGCTCAGTTGCTGGCGTTCATCAAATACACATTTGACGGATATGAGGATATGCTCTTCTGCTCAGCACTTGAGGGGACTTGTACAGGCAGTGACATTTTCACCAAAACATGACACCAAAATAAAAGAGATGAGACTTTCATGGGTTAATTGTGTTGGTGTATGGACTGATGGTGCTGGTGCAATGGTCGGTAAAAACAAGGGACTCAAGGCAAAGGTTGTAGAAGTGGCTCCTCACGTGAAGTTCACACACTGCATCATACACCGCGAGTCTCTTTCTAGCAAAGCACTCGAATCCGAACTTACCAGTGTTTTGAAATGTGCAATCAAAAATCCTAAATCACATCAAATCCCGTCCAGTAAACAGAAGAATACTAGCCATATTTTGCAACAAGATGGACTGTTTCACACCGAAGTCCGGTGGTTATCACGGGGGGGGGGGGGTCTTACTCGGACGTCTTTATGAACTGCGGACGTCTTTATGAACTGTTGTTAGTTGTCCAGGAGCAGCTTGACAAGAAGAATCCAACATTTGAAGCCCATGTCCAGGATCCGTCTCTGTGTGTGGCGGCTCTTGATGCACTGACTCCAGCCTCAGTCCACTCCTTGTGAAAGTCCTGGCAATCCTCTCCAGGCTGTGGACATCCCTGCTGCTTGTGCACCTTTTTTTCTTCTGCACAAATTGTTCCTGAAACTGTATGCCATAATTATCTCAATCATGGCTTGAACTATCTTGCATTGCATGTAATGAGCCTGTCTCATGTATTAGTTTCACCTTTTAAGTTGCATTAGTGAAATAAATGAACTTTTGCGCTATACGTATTCTAATTTTTTTGAGTTTCACCTGTATTTTCTGTTATATTATTACATCATGATAGCTACTATTTGCTATAAGAATTCTGGGTAGCCAAAACATGGAACTTACCCATACACTGGACCTTTTCTTTACCTGTAGGGTTCGCCAATTAATCCAAATAGAAAATCTATAATACTTGTATTTGTTATGAATAAATAAATCATTCCAACTGAAACTTTTCTGTTTTTTTAGACTTTAAAAAATGTCAATTAAAAATGTAAAAATTTTAATTACATTTTTGTTTCTATTCTAAAAAAACAAACAAACAAATCTTGGCTCCAAGAAAAAAAAAACGAGTGAAGTCAATCCTCTTTGTCACAGCTCAGCAGGAAACTGCGACAAGGTGGATTTTCAAGTTAAAAAAGGATTCCAGAGTTCGGTTCAACAATGGTGCAATTGTATGTTTGCAAATTTTTTTTTTTATGTTTAATGGTTTTGTTTCAATTCATTTTATTTACATAATCCTTACTAATATTGGAAAATCTGTGAAAAAAAAATGTAATCTAGTAAGCAGAGCTGAGAATCATTGGTAGACTGTCAGTTTGATTTGATCCAGGTTTTTAGGACGTGTTATTTTCAGTGAGTTTACTTCAATAGCATTAATGTTTATTACCCGATTACTCTCAAGCAGGTTTTGAAGTATTAAAAAATGATTCCAGTACCTAGTAAATGCTGGAAGTCTTATACAAAGCAACAAATATTTTTTTTCCGGACAGTTCTTCTCACTCGAGCTGATGTCATGCAAGGGAAAAATATATCATTTTAATATATAGTATTTTTATATATTAAATTAGATTGAATTTAATGAAACTTAGAATTTATATATAACTGTATACATAAATATATTTTTATTATTTATGTTATATTATAAATTCTAGCCATCCATCTAGGGACCATGAATGACCTCCGATCAATATTTACACACTACAAGCAATTTCTTAACACAAAATCTGTACATCGCTGATGTGAGGATGAAGCCCACCGAGCACGTGGAAAAAATGCAAACTTCATGCAAACGGACCCCAAGGCGGAAATTGAACCTGGACCCTGGAAGTGCAAGGTGACATTGATAACCACTAAGCCACTGTGCTGCCTTATTAATTATATTTAGTAAATCCATAGTTATTTCCGACATTTGGTTTATTGATCATTTCTCAGTACTGTTACTTAACTTGCTTAACTTGTAACTTAACTTGCTTTATGGAAAGTGTGGTGTTTATGCTAATGAACATTTTCATTCAACAAGTAAATGACTTAAAGAAAAGCCCAGTACTGTAGCTTCCCCTTGTGCGCCCTGGGTAGCTCTGGCCATGACTTCACAAGACCTCTGGTGGTGTGCTGTGGCCTGTGGCATAAGGGAGTTGGCAGCGGATCCTTTGGGTGCCATGGGCTGCAGGGTGCGGCCTCCGTGGATTGGGCTTGTTTGGCCAGTGCATCCCATGTGTGCTCGATCGAATTTGGATCTGGGAAGACTGGAGACTGGGTCGGCAGCCAAAGGCTCTTTGCCTGTTGGACCCCAACAACAGCCTTTGGCTGACACAGAAATGATGATTCACGAAACCAGTTTTGTCCGAAACACTAGTAAAAATAGCTTTTTTATTTAAAAGAAAAGCGTAAAACCTTTTTCCACATTACGTCAATCAAATAAAAGTATACACACAAAACAAAAATACAAAAAGGGTAATAAAAGCTTTTTTTTTTATTTTATTTTTTTTTATATACATTCTGTTATTTAAACATTATTGCAAATTTCTCCCCGGGACACTGTCGACAAAAAAATCCAACATCAACATCGTCAAACAACATTCAATCATGTTTAAACACCCATTTACCTGGACTATTAAGATAACATGAACAGTGAGAAAACTACAGAAAAGTAATTTGCTTAAATACACCGTAACGCAAAGAGTAAAAAAAAACAAAACAAAGCTCTACTATATCAAGATCTTATATCGTATACTCTACTATGGATTATAAATAAGAATAAAGTATACTATAAAGTATATATTATGCATATATAGTATAGTGCTTATTCGACTACTCGCATATTTAACTGAGAGTAGGGTTTTCACATGACCGCAGGAGATGGGATCATTTAATAGCATAAAAAATTCAGAATTTTTTTTTAACATGGCTCAGGGCAACAAAAAAACAAACAAAAAGAAAGAAAAAAAACTTTTTACTGGTGACCGTTTCCTGAGTATATATACAGTAAATCTGTATATATGTATACGATATAGATTGCTGCAGCCTATAGCACCAGCTAAACGTAGCTT
This sequence comes from Clarias batrachus, assembly GCA_003987875.1. NCBI lineage: Eukaryota > Metazoa > Chordata > Actinopteri > Siluriformes > Clariidae > Clarias > Clarias batrachus. The sequence continues at coordinate 26,171 of QMIH01002803.1, read as the reverse complement.
TATCATGTAACGAAACTATCCGCTACATTAGACATTTATCAAGTCACGTACTTACAACAAAGCGTGGCGTTTTAATTTAATGCTGGGTTTTGAAACTCAGTAGCTAAAAGGTAACGAACAAAAATTTCCGAGAAAAAAACAAGTCAATCCCCTCCGCCACTGTGTTTGTTTTTTCTTTTTATTTAAACTTGGTGTCAGATCTCCGGAAACATTCTGGAGCTCAGCAGGAGACCATCAACTGTGACAAAGGGGATTTTCAAAGAGGATACCAGAGGTGGATTCAACAATGGCGCGCGTGCACAGCTTGTGATGGAGATTATTTAAACTTGTACCTTTGTACAGAAGCAGTGTGTGCACTTTCTGGTCAAAAAAAATTTTTTTTTTTTCATTTCTGGTCATAAGCATGCTCGAAAACGCCCTTCGGATTTCCCTCTGTGTGTGATATCATCTCAGGCAAGGAAATCTAGAATAATACAATTTGTCTAGCTCAGATTGGCGTTTTAAGGGACTTTCCTCTGTTCTGATTCTGAACGTTTTAAAGGTGCCTCATTACACTCCTTGTTAACATGCAGTGTAATGTCGCACCTTCGAAATGTAAATACTACATATGAATGTAATTTTGTAATTTTGAGAAAATATCAACAGGAAAGTTAAAACTTTTCCGAATGGATTTTTGCAAATGGAAACAAATACGTGTGATTTCAGCAGCTACCGTCTAAAATCTACCCAGCTGTCTAGCGACATGAATCCTATATACAATAACTTAGCGCAAGTTTGCTTGGTGAAACTGAATTTCTACGCCGCACTTATTTGTAACTTTTCTTGACATCTTGATGGAAAGGATCAAATGTACACCCTGAGTGAGCTCGTGCTTAGCTAGCGCAACCGGCTGCAGCCCTAGGTTTTAGGCATTCACACTGCTTCCTGCATTGGCGCTTCTTCCAGGCCTTCCCACTATCGATGACCAGCACCTTCAAATGGTAACTGCTTAGTTTAGCACCATGGTTTGTTTTGTTTTTTTTGTAAGGTAATGTTAATATAGTTAATCACTAAATATACAAATAAATCTTTTATAAAAAAAAATTAAAAATTAAAAAACATCTCTATGATAGACATTTTGATACCTCTAGGAATTAAAAAAAAATGTTGTTGTTTTTTTTTTGTTTAGTTTTTTTTTTTTTTACTTCAAACATTCTGACAAAATCAGTATATTTTTTTTTTTTTTGCTTTTTTTAAGGCAACATTGTATTATAAAGGATGCTGTAAATCAATTTAAAAGCCCTAATCTCAAATGTGGTCAAAACAATATTGGTGCTGATTTATTTTAATTTTTTTTATGTTTTATACATAATACAGAAAATTACTTCTTAAAAAAAAAAAAAAAAAAAACTACTTCTGGAGTTTATACAACATGTAAGTGACCAATCTTGCTTTCCTAAAACATTCAAGTTGCTGTTTTGGGGAGATCATTTTATTTGTGCATTTGTCAGCGTTATACTGTCTCACTTCAAACAATAATCATTTAAACATATTCATATTTCTTTAAGAGGACTGATAGGAAAGTTGGTGTAAGCTTATAGAAGCATCTGACCTGTAAAAATTGCTGCTTAAAATGGTGTTTGGTAAACGCTTAAATAGGAACGCAAAATCTGTAGTGTCCGTAACCATGTCAAATTCATTTTGCAGTATCTCAATAATTTATCTTTATATACACTTTTTTTTCAGCTTTTTATCTTTTCATGCGAAATCTAAATTTTCCAAAGTTTCTTCTGAATGAAAGATTATGAATTCAAAAAAGTAATGGACACTACAGACATAAAAGGGCATGAAACTGTTTCTATTTATCTGAAATAAATATAAATGTTTATGCATATTTACAACAACAAAAAAAATAATAATAATAATCATGGATCGGGAAATAAGAAGCATTAAGTATGATAAAAATGGTGTTATATGATCCTATCTGCAAATTCACTTTTTCACCTAGGTGAGACTCTTTTTAGCACCAATATCATGTTTTGGCAGAAAGGTGTCCGCTGTATCATCTCGATCATCTCACTCCCTCTGTCACTTTCTCTGTTCTCATCTCATCATCTTCATCACCAAAGGACACCTCATCCTTGCTATCTTCTCCTGACAGTGCTACCCTTTCTTTATACCTAGAACATCTCTTACATTCATCTCCTACACGTGTACTTGTTTAAAATAATTCATGACCGTAGTGCAAATAAAAAGAAATACTTTTTAAAAAATTACATGTAATTCAATCTAACTTAAACTCATCGTATCGCTTATTAACAGATGTGTTATAGAATCGTGGCAATCAGTTATGGCATGGCAATGTGGCCTTTGTTTGTTTTGTTTTTTTGTTTTTTGTTTTTCTAGATGTAAAGTTGATTCAAATATTTCTTGATTTTCTTCTTGGTGAAAAATGATCAAACCTTGGTTACATTTGTACAAATAACAAGCGAGCATTACGGTCCTGCGGCACATACGCGAGAGCATAAGAGGAAGAGAAATGGCCGCCAGCATGACTGCTTTTCATGTTTCTATTGGTTAGTGTTTGGGAACTTTTATTTATTTATTTTATGATTTTGATCATGCGATTTTGCCTGGAGGAAACATTGTACCATAGAGGGTTAACGCTAAAAGCTTGAAAGCTTCACTTTACAAACAGTTTATGCTAGCATAGCGGTAGAGTTGTAACACATTAGCACAAGTTAATGGTAGGGTATCGTCAGTGTTTCATCTGGAGCCTACCAAGCCAACACACACACACACACACACACACAAACTTAGGCACTGTACGATATTATATCTCAATATAATCTAGCTGTAACAAAAACAGCACCTGATAATAGCCGAGAACAGAAAAAAGGTACAGAAGAAAATACAGTACAGATGTTTCACAGCCGTCCAATCACACTCTGGAACGTTAGCTTTGTTAGTCAGCTCTGATTAGTTTAGTGAATAAGGATGGTGTGTTAGATGAGCCAGCTCTGCTAGAGTCCAGAAATAAACTGGACTGTGAGAAAGGTTTTGGTGTTCAGTTGTCCGGCAACGTCGAGAAGACTGGCCTTGTCCACGTCCACCTTGATTTCATCATCCTTACAGAAGACATGGACGATCTCGGAGAACACGGATTTAAACCAGAAGTTTCCACTGTAAACGGTCTCATAGACGGACAGGATGGGAATGGGATCGTTTTCGTTGTAACAAGGTGAAATCTTGGTAATGTTGTGATTCAGGTTGATCTGCCCTGCCTGCCTGCCGGCGTACGTGATCTGGAGGCCGATTCTGTACTTGCCTGGTCGAGGGATGATCAGAGACTCACTGTCATTGAAGCTGAAACCCTCCAAGCCCACAGGAGTACCAGTCCATTTCAGGGTTCCTCTTCCTGCATTTGCTGCATAAGAATGTGCTGCAAAGGAGAAGAAACACACATTTAATCTATACTGACACAAGATGTGCTTATTAGGGTCAACATGAAGGACAAGTATTTTACCTTCTCATCAATACGTATACTGCAAAGCACGTCCATCCACGATTTAAATAATGACCATGTCTATATGACTATGCACTTCCGTTGCTAGGAACATTCTTTACAGTCACAGCGAGTTGACTTTAAATCATTTGAAAATCATTTTGCACGTCTTGTATTAGAAAAGCCCTATCAGATTCCCCCCCCTATTGTGACCTCATATAGGAAGACCTCAATTCTCAACTCTGCCCATCTTTTGGAGCCATTTTTTATGAGCTACCGTAATTACGCCCGGCTAAGAGCTTTAACTTAACCTAGACCTCTTTAGATATTTGCCGTTTAACGAATGACGTAGTGATTTAACTGACATGGCGCTAAATATTCAGGATTTCATCATGAATTTGCAATCTTGCTGATATCTATTCTTTTTTCTCGTTTGCCAGAACTGCTAGCGGGAAATGGGAGGGAAATGAGTGATAAGGTGCGAAACATGGTCCTAGGAAATTGGCTAGGAAAATTCTCAAAGTGCAGTTCATTTTAAAGCTACACACACTGACTTAGTAAAAAAAACCTTTTAATCATTGTCGCCTGTCAAACATGTCAGATGGCCCATACTTAAAAAAAAAAAAAAAAAAATTATAGCACAGGACCTTTAAAATTTAAGTGTGATAACTGGCTACATTTGCTAATTTGGATCAAGCAGAGTAGAGTATTTTTATCGCATTAGATTCCCTTGATATGCGGCACGCCGGTGTAGTGGTTAGCACTGTCGCCTTGCACCGCCAGCGTCCGGGTTCGATTCCCGTCTCTGTGCGCATGGAGTTTGCATGTTCTCTCCCCCGTGCTTGGTGGGTTTCCTCCGGGTACTCCGGTTTCCTCCCACAGTCCAAAGACATGTAGGTCAGGCTAATTGGCGTTCCCAAATTGCCCGTAGTGTGTGAATGAGTGAGTGTATGTGTGTGTGAACGGGAACGGATCAGTGCAATACCCAGTCCATACGGTTTACAACACCGAGTCCGAATAATCGTTTCAGATTTCTAACCTTAGCCACCACCGCTACACATGTCATGCGCTCGCTCTCTCTCTTCCAAGGTTCAGTGCATAAACTAAGTTAATCATCAACCACCAACCTTTCACTTCTGTCAGCAGTAAAGCGATTTCGTCAGCAGCTCGATCAGCTGGGTATGGCCACTTAAACTTAGTGTTCCCCAGAAAGCCCATGTCCCTCGATGACTCAAATGCAAAAACGCTTCAAGCTCTCACTTCATGTTTCTGCCCTCGTGCACTTTATTGGTCCCAAGACTGAAAGTGTGACTTTCCAGGGAAAAAAAAAAAAAAAGCATTTAATTTCTCCTTTCTTATATTGGTGTAGAAAGGAAACTAACAAAGCGTTTTATTTAGATTAGAAAACGGATCTAGATGTTTCAAAGAATGAATAAGGGCTGGTTTCAACAGGTTAGAGTATTTGGGTTTGAGCAACAAATATATTCTTAAGGCGAATTACAACCCACAGCTTGTTGCATTCTTTTCTCCTGTGTTGCATCATAATTACTATTTATTTGGTATTTACTTAGCCGAACCACTGGCGATTTTCTGGTAAGCTAAGGTAAGCCAAGTTTTTTTTTTTTTTTTTTTGTAAAAAAATCATCGCCTGCTGTGTGAGCGCCATTTAATAATACGGTTTGCCAGGCTACCGTAGATAGCAAGTCGTTTCCACGCCTGTAGTGAACCTGTATGAGTTTAATGAGGTGATGAAAGCTCTGACGGATAATATGTACACTACCACGCAAAGGTTTGAGATCACAACATTTCTTTGTCTTTGTTTAGAGATTACAAAATTATGAAATAACACATATGGAATTAGGTTATTATATAACAACAACAACAACAACAAAAGTCAGTTGTTATTGTAAGACTTCAAGGTCGGCTGTTCTGGATCAGTTCTTGCAAGAACAGTATTGTGTGTCGAGTGCATTTGCAAAACCCATCGCGCTCCATGATGAAACCGGCTCTCATGAAGACCTTCCCAGAAAAGCAAAAGCAAAACGTTAGCGCTGCTGCAGAGGAGACGTTCATTTAGAGTCAGCAGCCTCAGAAATCACCAATTAACCTCAAGCAGCACCTCAGATTAGAGGCGTTATGAAGCTTTACAGAGCAGAAGAAGCAGATATACGTCTCAATATCAACTGTTCAAGGAGATTATTGTGTGTTTTGGGCTCCTTTAGTATTTTTTTTACAGTGTAGAAAGAAATCAAAATCAGGAATGAGCATGGAGTTAGAGAGTCATCGTTTGAGCGGGAGTGTATAGATCATCCTTTGGTGCTTCCTTTTTTAGGGCTTAATCTTATATAGTAAGAAGTGTTTATTTACGTTTCAAGTAGGCGACGGCAGCGTGAGGTGTCTGAACATCCGCCTTTTCGACTCTATCGCCAGTTTGACGTTCTGCCAATGTTTCTAGGAAAAATGGAAGAAAAAGTCAAATTCCAGGTTAATACAATCAAAATGACTATTATTCTTATTATTCCTATTATACTACTATTATTGCCGACTTTTACAGAATGCTACTGAACATTTATTGATCGTATTACCGTTCGCCTTTTCCTTGTTTGGGATTTCGATATTCTGTTGAAGGAACAGAAAAAAACAACAGATCAGCGATCAGTGAACACACAAGACTTTGATTTGAAGCT
>QMIH01002803.1:0-15000 GCA_003987875.1 Clarias batrachus | reverse complement strand
GCGTGGGATTATTAATTAGCTCAGAAAAAAAAACTGATGACACAAAAATAAACAGAGCTCTGCCGTCTTACGCAAGAACAGACGGGGCTCTGGGAAATAAAACAAAAACTCTATCCTCTCTGGGCCTTTGCCCTTCCCGAGGATTTACAGTATAAGAGAGCAAGGGAGAGTTTGTGTTTTTAACTATTAAACTGTGCGTGCACGCTGGACCGATGCGTGCCGCACTCTTTCTCTTTATCTCTCTCGATGGCGTCTTAGACAGGCAGACGCTGGGGATTTCTCTGTCTGTCTTTTATTTTTATTTCTTTCACTTTCTTTCATTGGCCCTGATACCTTAAATAAACACGCCGCCAGGTGTTCAGACTGACTGCGGCGTTGCCTGGCAACCGCGTGTCTATAAATTGCCGCGCCTTTGCCTGTCCAGAACTCATGGTTACGCATGGTAGCCCCCGGAGGATCTGCCCGTTCTGAACAATTTATGCGCGTTTCAGTCCCTGCATTATTGCGCAAACAAAACACTGCAAACAGAAATCCAAGTGTGACAGAGGCGGAGTGGTTAGCACCTCCTGAGTCCGGGTTCGATTCCCACCTCAGGGTTTGTGTGCACAGTTCAAATACATGCAGAATAAAATGTATACAGGATGAATTGGTATACATTATGAATCCCAAGGGGCCTGAACTCACTGATAGATCACTGATAGATCCTTTGGTTCATGCATGCTTGACATTTAAGAAGAAATCAACCCTTGTGCACTGACTACTGACTAAAACTGTTCATACTATCTAGCAGATCAACACCTGCACTTACATGATTGTGCCACCATATCGCGCTGTTTCTTCTCACAGTGCTGACGATCTAAAAACAGCGTTGTTGGGAGAATATGCAATGAACATGTATGAATTAAGAATTAAGGCTGTAACATAGCAAAATGTGGGAAAAGTGAAGTGCTGTGAATAATTTCTGGATGTGATCATTTCTGGTGTAAGAATGTAGTGATTAGGTGATTAAGTGTAAGAATTTAGTAATTACTTGTGAATTTAGTGATTAGTTAAAAGAATGTAGTGATTTGCTGTAAGAATTTAGTGAGTCGGTGTAAGATTTTTGTGATTTAGGTGAAATAATTTAGTGATTAGGTGATTTGGTACAAGAATGTAGTGATTAAGTCAATTGGTGTATGAATGTAGTGATTAGATGTAAGAATTTGGTGATTATGTGATTAGGTGTAAAAATGTAGTGATTAAGTATAAAAAATCCAGGGATTAGGTGTAAGAATTTTGTGATTATGTGGTTATTGTAGGAATTTAGTAATTAAGTGTAAGAATTTAGAGATTAGGTGATTTAGTATAAGAATTTAGTTATTAGAAGTATGGATATAGTGATTAGGTGAAATAATTTAGCGATTAGATGATTAGGTGTATAAATATTGTGGTTATGTGTAAGAATTTAGGGATTATGTGATTAGGTGTAAGAATTAAGTGCTTAGTTATTTTGGTGTGAGAATGTTTTGAATATGTGATTTGGTGTAAGAATGTAGTGATTAGATATAGGAATGTAGTGATTATGTGATTAGGTGTAAGTATTTATTGACAAGGTTTAAGAATTTAGGGATTAGGTGTCTGAATGTAGTGATTATGTGTAAGAATTTCTTAAAGATGTGATTAGGTGTAAGAATTTAGTGATTTTTTTTTAAGAAGGTTATGATTATGTGTAAGAATGTAGTGAATTTGCGATTATGTGGTTAGGTGTATAAATTAAGTGATTAGTGTAAAAATGTAGTCATTATGTGATTAGAATGAATGTAGTGTTTAGGTGTAAGAATTTAGGGATTAGGTGTAGGAAGGTCATAATTAGGTGATTAAGTGTAAGAATTTAATGATTAGTTGATTTGGCGTAAGGATTTGGTGATTAGATATAAGAATGTAGTGATTAGCGTAGTGAATATCTTCTCCTTATTACATACAACCCACCAGCTCCTCCTGCCCCATCCTTTCTTACTGCTGATGACTGCGCCACATTATACAATTCTACAGTCCTTTGATCCCAATTCTTAAACCAGAACTTGAGGACCTTCCCTCCCCACACTTAGCAGAATTCTCCAACCTGTCAACTGATGAGATTCAGCAGATCATTTTGTCATCTAATCCTATGACCTGTTCATTAGACCCAATCCCTCCCACAATGCTTCGGCCATCTCACAAGACCTCCTTCCCTTCATCACAATAATCATCAACCATCTGGTCTGGTCATATCGCCCAGTATTCAATTGGATTTTATTCAATTTGTATAGCGCATTTAACAGTTTACAATGTCACAAAGCAGCTTTACACAATAAAACGAATTATTTAAGTTTGTATGAAATGTAAATGCGTATGAATCAGAATGATAAGATCGTCTCTAATGAGCAAGCAGAGGACGAGGGCAACAGTGGCAAGGAAAATCTAGAGATAACTGTTAGATATGATCACAGTCACACAATGTATAGGGTGGGTGCAGAGTGCAAGCAGGGACTCCAGCAAGACTAACTAAAAGGGAGAGACCCACAGACATGAAGGCTCCCTGAGATGAATAGCAACCAATCACTTCACCGTCAACAAACCTGAGTGATCACTGAGAGTGGGGAAGACAGTGTTGATGTGACAGGACCATGACAGGTCCTGCGTGAAGTGAACACCGAGGTATCGAAAGCTGTCCACTCTCTCCACTGGGCTCTTGTTGATGATGGTCGTCTGGTAGTTCCTCTCCTGCTTTGTACTAAAGTCCACTATCAACTCCTCTGTCTTGCTGATGTTTAGAAGGATGTTGTTACCTCTGGCACCACTTCTCCAGATTTCCAATCTCCTCCAGGTAGGCCGTCTCATCGTTGTCAGTGATCAGGCCCACCACGACGGTGTCGTCAGCAAACTTGATGATGGTGTTGGAGTTGGTAGAGGCTATGCATGTCGTGCGTGTACAATGAGTACAGCATGGGGCCCAGAACACAACCCTGTGGTGCTCCAGTGCTGAGAGTGAGAGAGGCTGCGACATGTTCGCCCATCCTTACTGCCTGTGGTCTGGAAATTGGAGATCCACTGACACAGAGATGGGCTGAGTCCCAGGTGCCCCAGCTTGGTGGTGAGTGTGGAGGGAATTATGATATGAAATGTTGAGCTGTAGTCGATGAAAAGCATTTTAAACATAATTCCCCCCTCTAGAGTCCAGGTGAGTCAAAGAAGTAAGGAGTAGATGAAAGACAGCGTCATATGTAGAGCAGTTTGAATGGTAAGCAAACTGTAGTGGATCCAGTGTGTCAGGTACTGAGGAGGGTCCCAGCCGCTCAAAGCACTTCACCATCACTTAGGTGAGTTCTACAGGTCGACAGTCGTTGAGGACATTTGTCCTCTGCAGCTGATCCAGAATTCAGCTGCACGTCTTGTTTTCAATCTTTCCAAGTTCTTTCACACCACCGTAATTCTCTGCTCCATGCATTGACTTCTTGTACCTGCCCGCATGAAATTCAAAACCCTGATGCCTGCCTACAAAGCTAAAAATGGCCCAGCACCTCTCAGCTCTAATCACAGGATAAACAGCATCACATTTCCTCCAATCCTCCAGCACTGCTTAGCCGGTCCCACCATCTCCCAGAGATCGAGGAAGACATTCATTCAGACTCTTTTCTGTTCTGAACTTCCTCTAGATGTAAGGTAGTAAATGACCTCCTGTTGATGAGGGTTATGTCACTATGCTTGTGTTATTCGACCTCAGTGCAGCTTTTGACACCACTGATCATTGCATTCTCCTTCACAGATTAGAAAACGTAGTAGGAGTGAAGGGAACGGCCCTCTCCTGGCTCAGATTCTATTTAACTGATCGTTATCAGTTTGTAGATTTAAATGCTGATTATTCTGCATGTTCTCAAGTTGCGTTTGATGTTCCACAGGGTTAAATCTTTTGGCCCACTGCTTTGTTCTCTTTACATGCTTCCTCTGGGAAACAAACTGTAATTTGTAAGCATGGTATTAGTTTTTGTTGTTAGATTGATGACACACAGTTTACGTGTGTATATAAACAGTATATGTCTGAACAAAACCAGATGAGAAAAACCAGTTTACTAAAGTTGAGCAGTGTGTGCAGAACATAAGAGACTGGATGTTAATTAACTTCCTTCTGGTTAAGCCTGATAAGACAGAAGTTCTAGTCATAGGACCACATGCAGCTAGAAGTAAGCTTTTTGATCACAACTATAACTTTAAATGGCCTTTCTGTTCCATCAAGTGCAACAGTGAAAGACCTCGGTGTGATTATAGATTCCAGCCTTTCATTTGAAGCACATGTAGATAATATCACCAGGATAGCTTTCTTTCAACTCAGAAATATTGCCAAGATAATAAATATATTGTAATAAATAATAATAATACATTTTATTTGTAACACACTTTTCATTCATTAAATCTCAAATTGCTAAATTGTCACTAAATGATGCAGAAAAACTAGTTGATGCTTTTATCACCTCTAGGTTGGACTATTGTAACACCTTACTGTCTGATTGTTCAACTAGGTGCAAAAACAAGCTTCAGTTAGTCCATCCCCTATCGTATCCACACTGCATTGGCTCCCTGTAAAACTTCGTATAGATTTTTAAATACAGTGGAACCTTCGATTATGAACATAATTTGCTCCGGAAGCAGGTATATCAAAACACTCGTAAACCAAATTGTATTTTCCTATAGGAAATAATGGAAACTCAAATTATTTGTTCCACAGCCCAGAAAAAATAAATACATAAAAAAATACTTAATACAAAATATGAAGTAAAAATAAAACAAATTCACCAGCCCTTTATGTTAAATTTATATATATAAATCCGGACAGATAAGTGTTTCCGCTTGTTCGTAAAGTAAAAGGAGAGGAGGAATGAGCCCCTCCCCTCTCCCTCTTCTCGTCTTATGTATGTATGTCCTCTCTTATGTGATTTTCACACCACAAACACACACACACACACACAACTAAAACACAGTTTTATCCGTAAAATAAATGAGAAATCTCTCTCTCACTCACTCTCTGACACTCGAGAGCGGAATCACTGCTGTAACATAAAAATAAAACAAATTAACCTGCTGTAATGACGCGGGTCGCGGGAGGGGCAGAGCCGTGCTTAAACGGGCAGATCCGCAAGCTGTTACCACGCGGAGTTCTGAACAGGCAAAAGCACGGCCATTTATACACACAGTTCCTAGGCGATCAGCCTGAACGAGCCGCACCTGTCGGCGTGTTTATTTAAGGGTCCTGATACCGGCGCACTTCGTGCAATCATTTAAGTAGCACTGGTGAAGGTATCAGGGCAAAAGAAAAGAAAGAAAGAAAGAAAGAAAGAAAGAGAGAAAGAGAGAAAATAAAATAAAAGACAGACAGACAGACAGCTGTTTAGGGACAGAGGCAGCAGTACAGCGTGCGCGCTCAGTATGGTTTATTAGTGCACAAAGCACAAACTCTCTCTCTCTCTCCCATAGGTCCTCGGTGAACGCTCCGAGAGGACAAGTTTTGTTTTGTTGGCCAGTGCCCCGTCCTTTCTCGCGTGGACGGCGGACCTCTGTTTATTTTGTGTTTTCACTTTTCATTTCTTTTCCTTTTAAGTTTCTTAATTAATAATCCCACGCTATCTCCAAACGGGAAGGTCTTCCCGTGTGTATCACAAGCAGTCTCACTAACTCCTATTTCATTGACCCACTCTAAAGGCCAGCATAAGGGCTCTTATCATTAAAAAACATCACGTGGTGCGGCTCTCCATATGACAAGGTACTCATAGTGCCCGCTTGGGGTGATGAATGCCGTCTTTCATTCGTCCCCCTTACATATTCAAATGAGATTGTAAGCGCTCCAGAGATCATCCTTGGTGAAAACCTGTGCATCCCATAGTTGTTCTAGGGACGAGAGGAAGTGGATAACTAGGGACAATAGGAAGTTGATAACTAAATTTGGCGTTAATCTTGTTTAATGCTCTGTAATCGATGCACGGACATAGACCCCTGTCTTTCTTAGCGAAGAAGAAGAAACTAGAAGCAGCATAGGATGTGGAGACTCGAATGTACCCTTCGCGAAGGCCCTCCTCGATGTAATCTTCCATGGCTTTTTGTTCGGGAGTCGTCAAGGAGTAGATTTACCCTTTGGGCACTGGTTTACCCGGGATGAGATCAATAGCACAGTTCCATGTGAGAGTAACTGTGTGGCTCGCCTTGGGCAGAAAACGTCCCTGAAATGGGAGTAGATGTCAGTGATTATTGTAGATTGTTTGTCACTTGGGCTTTTGATGGAAGTGGTGTTGATGATGGGGTGAATGTCCATACAGTGCTTGACACAGTTGGTCCCCCATTTCAGGATCTCTCCACTCTCCCAGGAGACGATTGGTTGGTGCTTTGTGAGCCATGGGTGCCTAATAATGAGGTCAGTGGTGGCTCATTCCAGAACCAGGAACTCTTTATGGAGCTGAACCACTTGCATGTATAGAGGGGGTGTGATATGATGAACCCATCCTCCCCTGGGGGGAGCACTAGTGACACAACGGATTTTAAATTGGGTTGGATGGAGAATCAGGGGTATCTTGAGTTGACGGCATAATGAATTGGAGATGAAATTGATGGATGACCCTGAATCGAGGAGAGCATTTACCGTAAGAGATCAATTATCACAAAAGTATCAATTATCACAGGGGTGGTTAATAATTGTGTCATAGATTTACACGTATATGAGATATTGCTCACCAGATGTCAAGGAGGTTGACGGGGACATGTCTGACGGACATGCCCCTTGTCTGTTACGTGGTGTGGGATGGAGAGCCGCACCACAAGATGTTTTTAATGATAAGAGCCCTGACGCAGAGCTTTAGAGGGGGTCAACAAAATTGGAGTTTGTGAGAGTGTTTGTGATACGCATGGGAAGACCTTCCCGTTTGAAAATAGCATGGGATTATTAATTAAGGAACTTAAAAAGAAACAAATGAAATCTGAAAACATAACAATAAACGGTGCTCTGCCGTCTACATAAGAATGGACAGGGCTCTGGAAAATAAAGCAAAAACTATATCCTCACTGGGCCTTTGCCCTTGCCGAGGATTTATAGAGAGGAGAGTGAGAGTTTGTGCTTTGTGCACTTCTAAACTGAGCCCGCGCGCTGAACTGAAGCTTTGCCTTTGTTTCTTTCATTTCTGTGCGCTTGTCTTTTTCTTTTTCTCTGTTTTTCTTTCATTCTTTCTTTCTTTCTTTGTCTTTGTCTTGGCCCTGATACCTTACCAGTGCTACCTAAATGATCACACAACGTGCGGTGGTATCAGGACCCTTTAAATAAACACCCTGCCAGGTGTGGCTCATTCAGGCTGATTACCTGATGGCGGCGTTGCCTGGCAACCACGTGTTTAAATGGCCGCACCTTTGCCTGTTTAGAACTCCGCGTGGTAGCAGCCTGCGGGTCTGCCCATTCTGAACAGATTATGCGCGGCTCTGCCCCTCGTGCAACCCGCACTGTTACATTCTCTGCACAGCAAACGCAAAGTCACTGCCGTTGTCTTTCTGAAGAAGTGACAAGTGCCATTGGTTCCAGTTCTGGAACCGATCTCATTTCTGGTGGGTGGAGAACTGCGGAAGATCTTTGGGATGCAAAGGTTTCGCCGATGCATTCTTGCAGACGACTGGAAACTCGGATGGACGTGCTGATGAACTGTTCCAAGATGAAGGAGTCGAGTTGCAGCCTCAGGTTGGGATCTAGTCCTTGTCGGAACTTGGTGGTCGCTTCATTCCAAACATTGGAGGCTGCTAGAGTCTGTAAAGTCGAAACATAGTCATTAATTGAGTCATTTTCCTGATTCAGTTTAAACAGTTGTCGAAGGTTAGCGCACACTGACGGAGAAATCCGTTGGAGTTCTCTGCCGCACCAGAGTAGGGCGCTGGTGATGCCATGGGACTGGCTGGTCTGGGCTGGTTCGTAGAAGAAGCGATTGTTGCCGGACGTTGTGCCGGTGAGGTGAAAGCTTGGCAGAGTCGGTCCACCAGTTCTTGTTTTGGATCTGTGCTGGTCAGATTCATTTTTACAGATCTGGTCTTCTGTTACGGAATGACAGACTCCACAGACAAAGATGAACAATATGTATTAATGGAGAGATAGAGAGATTGAACCGGAATGTCTTAAGTATGATAGTGCTGGAGCTGGTGGACGGATAATAACAGACTTGAGGAATGACGAACACAACATGGAGGTAGGTGAAACGACGAGACAAGAGGGCAGGAGATGAGGCGTCGGAAGATAGCAGGGAATTGCAGATCATGGAGTCTTTCTGTATTGGAGACCAGACGCTGAGTGAAAGGAAGTGAGGTGTATTTGTGTTGTGTTGGTGATGAGATTCAGGTGTTTGGGGACATTGACTAAGGGCAGAGCCTGACTTTTCCGTGACATTTACCCACAATGGAACCACTAAGCCAAAAGATGATGTTCATAGTAAATTTTTAGTTATACAGTATATAATAAGTTAAGAAGAAGTGTGTCTTAGACGCATCAGTTGGTAAAAATGTCATTTGTTTGCTTGTAAATAACTCATCTTCTTTTGACATACAGTAAAATGAGAATAGAAGCAGGGAGGGTATTATTGTTTATCCCTCACAGGAACACTAGTCAATCCTGGGCACCTGTGAACTCATACTGTATATGCAGAAACAGGTTTTTTTGCAGAGTGGGTTTGTTTGGAAAGACAATGAAGAGATCAGCTGCTGGTTGTCTGATTGGTGGATCATCAATGTATGGAGGAAAAAAAAATCTGTATTATTATTATTATTATTTTATTAATTTTTTTATTTGTAATAAAGTTATCAGATATGATGCTTGTTTTGTTTTCATATGTTTCCCGGTATGTTGGAATACAGCATAGACGCAACATATGCAAGAATATAAAATATTGCACAAGCATGGGATTGCACACAGAATGAATGGTGATGATTGCGCAACTTGATTAGGGCAAATAGTGTTGCAAAGAGGAAGTAGCTTTTGTTAAACAGAAATATCTTACTCATAAATAAGAGTCTAACACGCAAAGATATCTCCTGTTAGATTGAAAAAAAAAAAGTTTTATGCTGGCACAGATTTTGGGATATTGCTCATCGTTACAGAAAACTAATTGTGATTTATGTTCTGTATCTGCAGTGAAACATTCTGGAAATATGTGTGTGTGTGTGTGGCGGGGGGGGCGGTGTA
The DNA here is from genome assembly GCA_003987875.1 of Clarias batrachus. Classification (NCBI taxonomy): domain Eukaryota; kingdom Metazoa; phylum Chordata; class Actinopteri; order Siluriformes; family Clariidae; genus Clarias; species Clarias batrachus. Next base: position 5,789 of record QMIH01002803.1, on the reverse strand, counting down.
TGGGGGAACTGCTCAACAGCTGAACAATTTAAGGGGAAATCATTTAAGAAGGCCACAACTTTATCTTATTATTATTAATATTATTAATATTCTTAGCTTTATTAATACTATTCTTAGTGTTATTACAGTGTGTGAAAGAAAGAAAGAAAGAAAGAAAGAAAGAAAGAAAGAAAGAAAAACCTCAGCGTGCCTTTTGTTCCTCTTGGAAAGAACTTCTTCATATTTGCTGATGTAATACTGACGGCGTAGTTCCTCCTCCTGATATATTTTCACACATTTGCCGTCATTGATCATAAAGTCCAAAAGTTTACAGTTATGCGGATGATATATTAGAAGTTTTCACACTTCCTGGTGAAATAATTTAATAATTAGTAAATCTGTTTAATTTCAAAATTATAATGCAGGGATAGATGTTCTCCTTATTTAATAACAATTATGAAAAAATGGCCAATCAAAAAATCCTTCTGCTGAAAGGTGAAGGCCCAAACATGTGCAGCACCCACTTTCAACTATTGTTTATACTTTCTTCCATTATTTCTTTCTTCCTTTCTATAGCATTTCCCTCTCCTTCCTTTATTTTTTACTGCCTAAACTCATGTTTTTGCTTTCAATCTCTCAATTACTCTATCTACCTATCTATCTATCTATAGTGGTAATAAAAAAATATGTGAACCTTTTGAAATTGTATGGTTTTCTGCATTAATTTGTTATACAGTGTGAATCTTCATCTAAGTCAAGAGCATTGACAAATATAACGGGCCTAAAATAATAACACAAACAAATTCCGATCACAAAAATGTGTCTTTATTTAGAACAGCCATGAAAACCTCACAGTGCTAGTGTGAATAAGTATGTGGACCCAATGATCCAAAACACCGGAGCAAGGCCACAAAAGAAAAACTTCTCTGAAAAATTCTCTGTTTGAAGTGGCTGAGTCCGGGCCTCAATCCAATAGAGATGCTATGGATTGTCTTATAGAGAGCCACACACATGAGACCTCCGATATGACACAACTAAAGCAGTTCTTCTAGGAAGAATGGGACAAAATTCCTCCTGAACGAGTTCTTCCCTGATTTTTATTTCTTACGACCATACATACAACACATAGAGAAAAAAACATGTGGCCTAGCATCTGCTAGCAAACGTCAACTACCTCGAGAAAAAAAAAAAACAAACAAAAAAAAAACATGATAGATGAGCCAAGGACCAGAGTTACTACCCCAAATGAAATAAAGGACTGTTGTGCTTTTATTTTCATGGGAGCCTGGTTATCAGACAAGACATCAGACTTGGCTCTCCTGCTAGACACACACTCCATTCATCACAGAGATCATACATCAGCCTCAGGCAAGACAAGAGGAGGCAGTGTGTGAATGTGAACAACAGGAGGTGTAGGGATGTGCGGGTGGTTGAAAAGCACTGTCCTAAGGAAATTGGCATGTAATGGTCAAGTGTAGACCCTTTTATCTACCAAGAGAGTTTAATACTATGTTTTTTTTTTGCTATTCTACTTGGACTTGAATGAGTATGCTGCAGCTGTGACTGGCTACATCAACACAAGTACACAACTTGAGAACATCACCGCTACAGGATAATTCAAAACATATCCAAATGATAAATCATGGATTAAGAACTTCTGAGAAAATCCAAGCAACTTCCGTACTTCTAAAGAAGGTTGAAGACATTTGGCCGAAATCTTTAGCAACTACTACAGATGTACAGTCAACAGTGTAATCACCAGCTCAATTAGCGTGTGGTTTTGGAATTGTACTGCTCAGGAATGGAATTAAAAGGTTTCCTGGACACGGCCGGCTACAATACGCGGGTAGACCGTTGCATATAACCAACCTGAAATGTTGATAGATGTCAGAATGGATTCATGCATTTTCTGTTGTTTATGACAAATTCTGATCCCACCATCAAAATGTCTAAGCAGAAACTAATGAGAATAATCAGACCAGGCAAAGTTTTTTTTTTTTTTTTTTTCCCATTCTTCTAATGTCTAATTTTGGTGAGCTAACCTAAATTGTAGTCCTGTTCATAGCCAACAGGAGTGGCATCCGGTGTGATATTTTTCTGCTGCTATAGCGCATTTGATGCTCATCAGTATACCTCAACAACTATAACAACATAGTTACTGTTGCTGTTTTATCAGATCAACCCAGTCTTACCATTTTCCTCTGATCTTCCATCAACAACGCATTTTCCCAGAGAGAACTGCCCTCAGCGGTACGGTGGCTTAGTGGTTACCACTGACGCCTCACATCTCCAGGTTTCTCTTTTTCAGACCACTTTCTGTAGACCTTAGAGTTGACTCTGTCCCGGTAGAAAATCCCAGTAGATTAGCAGTTGGCAACAACAACAGTGCCACGTCATGTTCCAGTCTTTATGTATGAAGTGTGCTGTTGTACCCATGTACGCAGTGGCGGTTTTAGGCACCGGCGTACCGCTAAACGTTTTTATATATATGGGGGTCGCCCAGAGGCGGTCTCGCCCAGGGAGTAAATCAGTGTAGAACCGCCACTGCATGTACGTACTGATGCTTGTAGCTGTTGACAGTTTCATCTATTCTGATTCTCGACCTGTTCGTGTTGTTGTATTTACAAAGAATCATTGTACCACATGAAGGATTTAGGCCACTTTCCAAGTGTTAACACATACGCAAAAACCGGATCCCACACCCAACAGCAGCTAAGCCCCACACTCGGTGTCTGATAATGCTGACAACCAAAACCAGAGGGTGAACCTAACATCTGAGGTCAAACATGAATTAAAGGGACAAACACAAGTACACTAATCAAAATAAGTGACTCAAGGCAGTCATGCAGACCCAATCCTGGAACATGGTGACAGCACTGCAGCAGAAAAAAAAAAAAAAAAGCATGAATGGCATAGCAAAGCACTTTCACAAAAATTTCCTTCTAAATTGCTTATCGATTGCACAATACGATGTTATACAGTATTTTGATGAGGTGTGAAGGAAAATGGAGGACATGTCCAAGTTCTTCTGATATGTTTAACACAGTCTTGAGGATTACTATTGAGTAACCATCCCCCCCCACACACACACACACACATACACACACATACATAGTTTTGCTGTTATCATAGCAATAAAAGAGCACTGAACCTTATCCCTGCTTATGTTCTTCTTCCCATTTGGTTCTCATAGCTTCATAGCTCACTGGTGAATGAGCTTCCTGAGTGGTTTGTTTTCAGACTTAGCGAGTGACCCTGACGTCAAATGTAAAATTTACAGCAACGTGCTTGACTTGTACTTATTTCTAAGATGTGTCGATTAAAGCAGTTGGGAAAAAAGCACAAGCATCTGGCGGCGGAAGACGATGATATGTCATATACATTATTGAACAGTACTAATTTTATTTATTTTTTTTTTTCATTTTAAGACATGAAGGTCAGTTTTCTGAAATATTTCTTGCAATAACCATATTGTTACAAGTGCATTTGTCTAACCCATTAATCACCAGAATGTAACTGTCTCCATTGAAGACCTTCCCAGGAATACAAGACCAAAATGTTACCTCTGCTGCAGAGGAGAAGTTCATTAAGAGTTACCAGCATCAGAAATCACCAAGTAACAAACAGCATCTCCAATTAGAGCCGTTATGAAGCTTTACAGAGCAGAAGTAGCAGAAACATCTCAATATCAACTGTTCACAGGCGATTATTGGATATTTTGGTATATCAGTATAGCCTTTTTCAGCAGAGCCTCTGTTTCATTGAGTAATCCATGACTTTACATGAATAAGTAAGACCTATTGACATTTAGCTTCACTGTTCACATCTACAGTATACAATCAGATTCCTCACAGGGAATCAGGTAGAGAAACAAAAATAAAAGCATGGTTTCTAAAACAATCATTGAAATGAAATTCTTATGCACAAAATAAATACACAGCAAAAATATGTCATAGTTTATTATGACTGGAATAAAGAGGCCTACATTGCGACGTGTTGCAAAGCCAACATTGATTTGGAGACCATATGTTTGTTGTATTTCTGGGGGACTTTAGGGAAATCAGGTTGGTCTCTCACACTAGTCGAGAACAGCTGTGTAAAAGGGTGTTCGAAGGCTCCCACTCTGGTCGGGAAGCCACCAGACAGTTACTGGAGCTCCGCCAAGGTTCTCGTTCAGTGAATGAATACTCTATTGAGTTCCGCACATTGGCTGCATCCACCAATTGAGACCCTCAAGTGCTCTACGACGCCTTTTGTTATGATCTTTCTGAGGAGGTCAAAGATCACCTGCTTGTCCAGGAATTCCCCAGCGATCTTAACAGTCTCATGGAGCTAGCAGGACACACGGACATCCGGCTGAATCTGAGACACTGCACCCAACCTGCATTCTCCTCCAGACCTAGAACATCAGCTCTACCTCAGCTTTCTGCCTACCCCCTAATCGGACACGGATCTCCCCAGAGGAATGCCAGCGAAAGCTTCAGTCTGGTTCTTGCCTTTATTGTGGGGAGCCTGGCCACTACTGCCTCCAATGTCTGGAGGGGCCAACCCATAACCTTTCCCCTAGCCCATGCCCACTTCTGCTGGCCATCCTCATATCACATGGCAAATCTCACAAGGTCTCCAGGCTAATTGACTTCAGTTCTCCAGAGTCTCCAGTTCACTCCAGATAACTGCCTTGACAACCCTATGCCCCCCTGTCTATCCCATCGCACGGGCCCAGTAGTCCTACAGGTATCTGGCAATCACACCGAAGTCCTCACCTTCCTAGTCGTGCGCCACACCCACCCACCTCTTGTTCTTGGACACCCCTGGCTGATCCGTCACAATCCTTGCATAGATTGAAATAAGGACGCCATTTAGGAGTGGAGCCGCTCTTAACATCCTGTCAGCTCATTATCTGCCTACTACACATCCTACACTACTACATATAAAATATGTACTAAATAATAATATAAAATAATAAAATATAATAAATATAAATTAAATAATAATTAATTAATTTATTAAATAATAAAAATATACTACACATAAAAGGCTTCCCTGACCTCTCAGTCATTCCTCTTAACTACACGGATCTTAAACAGGTGTTCAATAAGTCACAATCCCTATTCCTACTACCCCACAGACCCTATGATTGTGCCTATGACCTCCTCCCAGGCACAACGGCTCACAGGGTAAGGCTATATTCACTGTCTTCCAGGGAGAAGCTAAGAAAGACATGATGCCTTCGATCTTCAGCAAGGGGCAAATTTTTCGAAGCTCAACCTACGTAATACCTATCACTTAGTCAGAATTAAGGAGGGGAACGAGTGGAAGATAGAATTCAACACCCCATTGGGGGACCTACCAATAACTAGTCAAGCAGGCATTGAACCAGGACTCAGGTCCACCAGAGAGAGCGCACTTTATCTCCACTCATGGCACACTCCCAAGTCTTAGAATGGAACCACAACTCACGATTAGCCTGTCATCCCTGCGGAGCTCACACTCTAGCGCTTATCCAACAATGTTATTGATGGCCCGACATCAGAGAGGACACATGGCAGTTTGTCAGCGAATGTGAGGTCTGCGCCCATAATAAGACTAGCAACAAACCGCCAGTGTGTCACGCGTGTTCGTGGGGGTGAAGGATCCAAGCGCAGAGCAAGTGCTGCCGTGACTCTGAACGAGCTCCGTGGCAAAAATGCGGAAGTGGGGAGCCGGCGTGTGTGGAGAATAAGCGCAGCGTTTCCAGTCAATGAGCTCCGCGGCGGGAATGCGGAAGTGTGCAGCCGGCGTGAGTGGAGAGCGAGCGCAGCGTTTCCAGT
>QMIH01002802.1:21488-40805 GCA_003987875.1 Clarias batrachus | reverse complement strand
GGTTGCCCCGGTGGAATTACAGTTATCTTCGCCACAGCGTAAAGTTATTGCCTTTTCTTCATTGCTGGCACGTAGAGCTATTTTGCTAAAGTGGAAGGAACCTCGCCCTCCTACTCATACCCAGTGGGTGAGAGACTGTGTCCTGCCTTCATATGGAAAAAATTAGATTCTCATTGAGAGGATCAGATAAACTTTTTTTTAAGGTGTGGCAGCCATTTATTGATTATGTGGACAATCTCAAACAATCTTAATTTATTCCATCATACTCATGGTACATAGTTATATACTCTGTTGCAAAATTAAAATTATATTTCTGGATGTTTTTTTTTCTTTCTTTTTTTTCTTTCTTTTTTTTTCTCTTTCTCTTTTTTTCAAGACCTACATACACAATTGTGTGTCTGTTAATGTGAGCGCCACCCTGTTTGTGAATTGGTTGACTGGGCCTGGGGTTTGAATTGTTTGAATTAATTGGAAAATTGAATAATTAATAAAAAATATTTAAACCACAAATCTTGGCTCATCTTGCGGAACACTCGCAACCACGTTACTCGCGATCCGAGGTTCCACTGTACATGGCATATGCTATCTTAATACTTTTGGCCACCACTGTAGACTCCCTGGGAGCCGGTATCAAAAACTTCCGCTTTCCTGGGTCATGTGACTGACGAACGGATTCTGTTCTGGCTCGACTTCTTATCTGTATTGAATTTGTACTTGAATTTCACAGCTCGAAATGGACTGTTGAAAATTCCATGACATTCAGAGCGCTTAAATTTAAAGATGTTTTTTAAAGTAAAATATTCCAGTTTAATAAATTCAGTTGTAATTGAGTTTCAAAATTATCAATTCAACAGTGATTACATTTCAAAACGTATTTTCTTCTTCGTCTTCTTCTGCGGCAGGCAAAGTAGGGGTGTGCTACTGCCACCTAAAGGTCTGTATGAATGATGAGTGCTTTTTGCTGACTTGAGAGCGAGGCCTGGCGATGCCCTGCACATTTCTCTAACACGCTGGCTCATTAAACATTTGCAGGCTTGAAGTATGTGTGGGAGAAATTGTGGAAAATGATGTCTTTATTAGAATCTCTATGTGCTGTATGCTTAATTTGAAAAAATGTTGAAAAAATGACATGAAAAAATGTTGAACATTTAGTCATAAATGTATAATCAAAAATAGGTTTGGTCCTAAATGATAAGTGTATACAGAAATCACTGAACACAAACATTATTTCATTGCTTCACCTCTATAAAAATATAAAAAATCTGTATATTGTATTTTAGTTCTTTATTGCTAATGACATTTGTACAGAATGTAAAAGAAGTTTGACATTTGTCAGTTTAATTTCAATAAATTCATTATGGTTTGTTAAAGGTCAGCTATGCTGATCAAATAGGTACACCTGGGTGTACTGTATAACAATATAACTGGTGTTTTTTTTTTTAATAAAGAAGCTAGATTTTAAAATAAAACATTTATCTATTACAAAGCAATAGTTGTTATCAACCTACATATCTTCATTTCAGAGACCCAACCTACTAACCCTCCCCTCCATCTACCCGTATGTGAAGAGTAAGATGGAGTATAAAAAGTACTAAACACTCTTTAGTGTAGATGGCACCCAAAGCATTTTAGCCATTCTTTGCATTATGTTTTAATAAATATACTGTATATGAGTCAGGTTTGTGCAATATAGAGTGATATTTTTTCTTCATATAAAAGAAATTCTTCAATATAAAGAACTCAATTTTATTTAATTTTAATTAACTACTCACGACTAAGCAAAAAAATTAAAAAAGATCATATCAGAACATATCAGTAATCCCAAATGCACAGTTTACAAGTACTGTATACTTTATGTATGAGAAACACTCCTTTGGGGAAACAAAAATATGAGTCGCACACGAGGCAAATATGAACTATCTCTGAGATAATGATATAGTCGTAATGAGCCACATTTGAGCCACATCTGCACCTTTGAGAAGATGCAGAAAACATCTAAATCTCATTCAAGTCTCAAAGACAGTTCATTTCTGTCTAGGAGACAAAAAAGAGATTAATATGATCATCTTGGAGTTTCTTTGCTATGGGTGTGTCTGTGTGTATGCGTGCATGTGCAGGTTTTAGTGTATGTTTGGGGTGGGTGGGGATTCTTAAATTTTTCTTCTTATTTGTTTTATAATAGTCATAATAATACATTTAATTACATTTTTATGTGTTTGTGTATGACAATTGTTCAATAAAAAAAAGATTTTGAAAAATAAAATGCCATTTTTTTACCGCAATATGGGAACGACATGGCAAAAATGTAAATGTATTCTGTGCTATTTTTGCCTATTACCCAGCCTTTTTTATTTGCTCAGTCATGTTTTTTTTTTTAGTTTGTTAAAATGAAATAAAATTCAGTTCATCATATTGCCTAGATTGTGCTGAAAAAAGGATGCATCACTCTAAATACAGTGGAATCTCGGTTTGCGAGTAACGCGGTTTGCAAGTGTTCCCCAAGACGAGCAAAGATTTTTAATAAATTTTAACTTGTAAAACGAACAAGTCTTGTTTTATGAGTACCGTGCATCATGTAACACGCATGCGATTCTTGTTTTGAAGCCAAGCATCACGTGATCACAACCAAGCCAATGGCTCACTCTTGTGCTGCAGAATTGTGGGTAATCCCCCCCCCCCCCCCCNGCTCAATCTCACTGATATAATCAACATGTTTACTATAAGACCGTGACCACGCATGTGCGCGTAAAACCTCTTTTATTTTGTGTTTATATGCATGAGTGTACAGTGCGCTTGAAACCAATCTTTCTTTGATGTAATGTTAATGTTGGCGTGACTTGCACAGCTAACCACTATCGGATACTCAATACAACAGGTTACGTTTTTCACCAATGAAAATTAAATATGGAATTTTTGTCCAGATATAGATTCTACTTACTATCTTATTGGCTAACTTTGCTAGCAGACTTTAAGTACTACTACCGTGTAAGATAGCAGATAACTATTTCACTGATAATGAGTTTTTCCTAATACTGTACAGATGCAGCCTCGCCCTCACCCACTCTTCCTCACGAAGTTCCCCCAACTCTTCTCCCAGTTGAAGRAGGAGGTAACCAGAATGTCACTGAGATCCTGCCTTTTAAAAACAGACTAAAATGCATCGCAGTTTGATTATAAGCATTAATTTCACTATTTTAATGTTTGATATAGCCATAGACCTATTCAACATTAAAAATTAATTTTACATTATGTAGATTGATTTTATGTCGAAAACACAGTAAATTACAAAACATCAACAACAACTTTAACTGGGGCTTTACAGGCAGGTTCATGATTTAAATAGAGTTTATGAAGCTAATCAGGTTTATTATGTATAATTTATGATTGAGAATAATGCTCAATGGATATTGGATATTGCTGAAAATAATATACTATTAAGGGGTATTCTACATACTATCATAATTTATTTTAATACTAATTAACTAGTCATCATCATTCCCAGTAGCTCAGATGAGGAGGAGGAAGAAGTGAGGAGCTTACAGTTTAAGGGACAGAGTGAAGATAAGGTGGACACTTTAGATACTGAGCTGCATGACCTGCTGTCAGTTGACCCAGGTTTGTGGCCTACAAAGTTAAGTGACAAAGACAGACCAACTATCGTTTGTAAATTTGCACAAAAAGAAGAAAGACATGCCTCATGATTGCAGAGGCTCCTTGATGTAAGCTCCTTTATGTTTTCTAGTCACCGTTGTAGTATATTGCATTGTGTACTCTGTTTATACAAGTTTGTTTGGTATTTATGATTGAAGATTTTGGGTGTGGTAGGGGGGCCCAACTGGATATTTTGTCATAGGGCCCAAAATTGCTAGCGGCACCCCTGCACACACACACACACACACACACACACACACACACACACACACACACACACACACACACACACACACACGCGCGCACGCGCAAAGACACACGCACGCGCACTTTGCAGGAGTGATTCTGTTAGTTCTGCTCCCAGTCAAGTGTCATTAGTGAGAGACTTTTTATATACGAGCCCGCTTTCGGGATGAATCCAAGGTATTACTCTACATATTCTTTCCTCCTATATAGATTTATTAAACAAAATAACAAAATTTTGTTAATGCAAAAATTAAAGAATAAAAAAAATGTAGGGTTTAAGGGCTACATGCTCTGACAAACAGTGCGACATTTGTAGATGATTAAGAGTTAGCAGGTTGGATTTCTGAAACGTGAAATAAATTTTTGATGCAGTCATAAGAAAAAAAAATCCTATATAAACTTGTTCTGTGCATATACACACATGCACGAAAACTTTTCTTACAGCCACACGGCCATTTTGTTCCAATCGAGTTAGTTCATGCTGAATGAAAAATGCTTTTACTTTCACTTTTGAAAATGGCTGTAATTTTTACTGTCAATTTGTTTAGAAATGATCTCCAATGAATCTTATCATTTTGATTCATACACATTCACATTGCATACAAACTTACTTCTTTTGATTTTGTAAAGCTGCTTTGCGACATTGTCACTTGATAAAAGCACTATATGAATAAAATTGAATTGAATCTCCAATCAATTTTTATGACCATTTTTCTTTCCTTAAAGCGGACTTTATTTTGGCTACAAATATGATACAGAGTGAGCAACAAATTAATTTAAAGAAGATTTTTTTTAAAACAATTAAAAGTTTTAAACCCTAAAGAAAGGAATAAAATGTAGAAAATGGAATAAGTACATAGTCCTTTGCAGCTAAGTATCTTTTTTCCCATGTACATTTTTTGGAAATGTTAAATGTGGAAAGAAATGGTTAGCACACACGCACACACACACACACACACACAAAAAAAAAACTAGTGACAACTATCTAGCGATGTACAATCTTTACATGATTTTACATGCTTTGAACTGTAATTCTCACAACACTTCTGATTTTGAAGCCAATGCGTTGGCTCCCTCAAATATGGCGGCGCGGCTCGACAGCCACCGCTAAAGCAATAGACTAGGTACGGCCTTTCTATTCTATAGGATATCTTAGGTTATCCTGAAACCTGAAAACTATTCGGTCTTACACATCTTACACACATATGCACCTGTTTACACACCGGTTGTACTTCACTAGAATGGTACAAACTAGCTCATGTTTACATCCGTTAGACTAGCAGTGTTGAATCACTGTGTCCCTCTAGCCGAAATTTCATGTTACTACCTCAGCCTCAAAGACCGAACGCACAACGAATTGGAAAAAAAATGGGTGGTCACGTGACTTCTTTGTACTGGACAGTCTATTTAGGCAAAACTACACGCCATTAATCATAATTTCATTTGAGTAAACTGAGCTGCTTACGTTTGGCCAAAATTCAACAGTAAATTCCCTAATACCACAATTCAAACACGGGATTTTAATGGGACTAAACTCGTTAATGCAAGCGATAAAACTTACAGACTCTTTATATTTCTCCATCCCGGTCGGCATCTGTGGCTCGGCCGGTTGATTGATGCATACTCGTGAAGTTCGGGTAAATCCTCACAGCGGAAAACTGGCAAAGGCTTGGAAGCGTCCAGCACTCGTGCCCGAAAAGACAATTTACTTTTTTTTTTTTTTAATAGTATGGGGTGCAGGATAAATATATACAATCTCCTAATAATGTTCACTATTTATTTGGATACAGTTGTCATATATGGTTTTATTTCGTGATCCCGAAATCTAGGTTTCGGTTGGCAGTAGGTATAAATGATAAAGCGAGAGACAGGGAAGGTCCAGATCTCATTCCCTTTCTTTTGGTCTACTCCCCCCATTGACTCCGGTCCCTCTCTCTGACTCAAAGCGCCATGGGCAACATGGTGGACATTAAACTCCTCTCGCTCTTCATGGCCCATCCCCCGGATCACTGAGCAGCCATTCCCACAAGGTTTACTGCGATTGCGCTTGGTGTGTGTGTGTGTGTGTGTATGTTTCAGAGAGAGAGAGAGAATGAGTGAGGGAGACGACTGTCCAGCGCCAGTGAATAACAGAAAAGTTTGCACTTGCGCGCTATACAAAGAATGGAGTGTGGAGTCTGCTGGATCTTATTAAATCTACTTCTGGTTGTTAACCTGAGCTATAACACGGTATCTCCCTTAATTTACCTGTTTAAATTTCTTTTCATGTCAGTTGGAGAACTTTATCTTTTTGTATCAGTGAAGATCATTTTAATCTAAAAGTTTACCTTGGGTAAGTTGTTCAGGGACTCAACCTATTCTAATACAAATAATCTCCCAGATAAGCACTAATGCATGGATTTAACTATGATCTTTTTATGTTTGTGAGATCTGTACACTTATGGACGTATGGAAGAGTCTGAGTCAATTTTTCTACTGTTTTCACATTAGCAACACTAAAGGTTTGTTTCAGAGGTATTGTTGCCCAGTAAATTGCTAAGCTGGAATGTTAAATCTCTTGACTACACAGTTAAGCACAAAAACGTATTTTCTCATTTAAAGCTACTAAAACCCACAGGAAACACATTAGCATACGTCCTGATGTCAGCAAGTGGGAGAGTGGATATTTTAGTTTTACGACTCCAAAAACTATCAAATGTACCAGTTTTTACTCTGTTCCAAGACCAGAGGGGTTGCTATAACCGTCCATAAACATGTACCATCTGTAATGAATGGTTACACGTGTGTGGAATCTGACCTTAAAAAACAACAAGTAAATTTACAATAAATACAGGTGCCTCCAGCTAATAGGTATAATCTACAGGGTTCATACACTTTTTGATCAACAAATTTCCATGCTGTTTTATGACTTCTCAAGGACAAATTATCAAGATTTGATTTTTAAAAAAGAGAGTTACATCCTTTCAGGTAAAGTGAAATATAGTGTTATTTGATCATTACTGAATTATACCATTATGAACATCTATCCTTTGTAGAGCAGCTAGCTTTTATGATCTTGTAGTCATCCTTTGAATATGGAAGAAGCCTTCAATGAATATCATTTTACAAATATTTACATTGACTTTCTCTCAGATTACTTGTTAAACTTATTATGAATAATACATATTAAAACGTTGATCTATTATTAATATTATTATTATTACGAAGAAGAAAACCATTGTTAAAGATGCTTTAATTAGGATTTTAGAGTTGAAAGATTCAAAGCTCAGCCAGTCTCTTTTTTTGGTGCTATATACAAACAGCTTCTTCTTTGCCCTTGGCTAGGCCTGTAAATATTCCCTATATCGCTCTGCCTGCACAGGTTGATGAGCTTGATTCTCCTTCCTTCTCATTTTTAAAATAATTCCTTATCACAAAGCTCTTTACATACATCACATGCCAAAGCAATTCGTCTACATGCTGCTATGTTGTTTCAGGTAAACTGGATCAGGCAGCAGCCACAATCATGAATATCAAATGATGGACAGAAAAGTATTTTTTTTTTATTGGCTCATGATAGGCTCCTGATCTCTATACGCCCTGGGGTTGCAGTCTGTTCAGCCTAGCAAACAGCTCATTATGCAAAACACTTTAGTGATCATTATTATTAAATCTCAAAACCTTCTACCAAGAAGGCTCCCTCTCCCAAATCAGCCATTTTTTAAGCATATGGGCATTGAAAATATGCAGGTTTCACAATCTAACTTCTCAGGCTATTTATTCTTCTCCCCTGTGCATATTTTTATTAATGTATAGGCTAGTTCTTCACAAGATGCCTTAACTTAGTAGCTTTAAATTATGAAGCCTTAATTATTTAAAAATGACAATTAAAAATGTCTTGAAACTTACTGACATCTTACTATAGGAAGTACTGCAGTTTACTACAATGTGTAGAAATGACTATAATAAATCATACAGTGTACTGCAGTGTGTAGAAAATTACTATAGTAAATATTACAGTTTATTGCAGTCTTATAAAGTAATTAATTAAATAATTACTATATGATGCTATAGTTTACTATACTGTAATAAACTGTACTATTTACTGTAGTAATTTCTACACATTGTAGTAAACCGTAGTACTTCATGGGGTAAGTACTACATTATGTATTTGCCTCAGTAGTTGTGAGGCCATGAAGCTTGAACATTCATTTAGAAATATGCAGAGAAACAGAGAACCAGAGTGTGTGGGCTGAGAGACCTGGTAAAAGAGGCTAAGGAAAGAGCAAGAGATGCATACTCTGAAGACATGGCACTGTGGCTATTACAACATATACCAGGGGTAGTAACTTATTTTCTCATTGTTCAATTGCTCTCTGACTTTTTAGTTTTTAATTCTAAGAAAAAAACCAGGAACTATGCTTTACTGTTACATAGTACATATAACTTCTCTTCAAGATCTCTGAAATGTAAAATTATCAAATAACTTCTCATGCTATTTATTCTTCTTCCCTGTGCATATTTTTATTAATGTATAGACTACTTCTTCATATAGACAATTCCTTACCTTAGTAGCTTTAAATTATGAAGCCTTAATTATTCAAAAATGACAATTAAAAATGTCTTCAGACTTACTGACATCTTACTATAGGAAGTATTGCAGTTTACTACAATGAGTAGAAAATTCTATAATAAATCATACAGTGTACTGCAGTGTGTAGAAAATTACTATATGATTGTAATGATGATGTAATCAGTTACATCAATTTTTTAAAGTAATGATGTTTCCAATTTCAAGTAAACAGAACTATCAGTTTTTGAGTTTTTGAGTTTCGTTCTTTACTTGCATTATTGAGTAGCCTAACTCATATTATTTAATAGCAATTACTGTATCAAGCTTGGCACAGGTTTTACGCCAGATGCCCTTCCTGACGCAACCCTCCCATTTTATCTGGGCTTGGGACAGGCACTTCATCCAGTTGTTGGGAATCAAATACCTACCATTGAGCCACCAGTGCCCTATCGCCCTGATGACATCAGGCACAAAATTGATAGGCTGAAAGATTTTAAGTTGGTGAAGCTTTAAGGTGACAGTTACTGTTACTTAAGTTACTTAAAATATTACATTTGTAGAGCTAACTTGAAAAGTGTCAAACTCATAAATACCAAAAAGTACTAAATTCTCATCAAGGTCTATTAATTTGAACTAATTGTAATTATTTAAGTTAACCATACTCAATATGTTTAATTACTTTGAGCATTAGAGTTTACAGTGCAGCTGTTCCGGAATAATTTTTGCAAGTGAATTTGTAAAAGCCATCAAGCACTATGATGAACCTCGCTTTCATGAAGCCTATTCTGAGAAAGCAAGACCAAATCTTACCTCTGCTGCAGAGGTTAATTTAGAGTTACCTCAAAACAATAATTAACAGTATTTTAGATTAGAACTGTTATAAAAGCTGTACAGAGCATAAGTAGCGGACACACACACATTCGAAATAACTGGAATTCGGTCAAGAACAGCTAACACTTAATAAAACCTGTAAGGACTGTGCTGAACTTTGGGGAAAGAATGTGACCAGAAAAAAATCATGAATGGTACTTGCTTAAATGCTTAGTACTGTAAATATGCATGGTAAACAACAACAACAAAAAGTGTTAATAAAACTAATCAGGAAAAATCACTTACATTTCTATTCCAAAGCAAGAGTCCATCAGGGTATGAAGACAAACGCACAAAGCGATGCCCCCATCATACATAGTGCCTACTGTACAAAACTCTGGAGGCAGTGTTCTGATCATCTAAGGTTCCAGTTGGTTAGGTCTAGGCTCAGCAATGTTATGTGGCAATAAAATGAAATCAGCTGACAATCTTGAAGTGTGCAAACTTTTTTTTTGAGCCAGGCAATGTACAGTGTGTGTGTGTGTGTGTGTGTGTGAGTGTGTGTGTGAGTGTGTGTGTGAGTGTGTGTGTGAGTGTGTGTGAGTGTGTGTTTGTACATTGCCGTGTAAAAGTATTTTTCTCCTTCCACTGGTAGGGATGACTGCACACTCAGTTGAATTTCACTCAAGTAGGATGAGATCAAGTGACCCTCAGTCACAGTGGCAAACTGAGGTTGAGGTAAGGTGAACAGCAAGGATGGTTTAAAAGAAGCTCCTAGAGGTGTGGGCTGAAGTCATGCCAAGCCATGAAAAAAGCTCTTCATCAGTGAGAAGCAAAGAGGAGCCAGGCTGAGATTTGCAAAAGACCACAGGAATTGGACCCTAGAAAATTGCTAACACTGTCTTATTGTTTGCCAAATACACGGAGAGGCCTACAATCCTGTGTCTCACACCAACTGTGAAATGTGGGAAAGGATTATCTGATGATCTGGGGGTGCTACACTAAGGCTTAAATTGAGCAGATTTTTCTTTTTGAAGGACACAGAAATCAAGTCACATACAAGGTTATCCTGGAAACGCAGGATTGATTCCTTCCACTCTATGTTCTTTAAATTTGAGGATGGGATTTCCAACAGGAAAATGCTACATTCCACACAAGCCAGGTCAATCAATCCAGGTGTGGATGAAGGAGCACCAGACCCAGCCCAATCTCCAAAAACCCCTCGAATGTGATCAAGAGGAAGATGGATGTTCACAAGCCATCAAACAAAGACTGCCACTTCAGCTCCTTGAATTTTTGTTCTAAGTTGCCCAAAATCACAAGAAAGCCCAACGTCTTTTCTTCCTCAGAAGGTTGAGGAGGGCCCAGCTTCCACCACCAATCTTCACCACCTTCTATAGAGGGACACTCGAGAGCATCCTGAGCATCTTCATCACTGTCTGGTTTGGGAATTGTGCCATATCGGACTGCAAGACCCTACAAACAAGGGATAGTGCGGATAGCTGAGAAGCTCAAAAAGGTCTCTCTCCCCTCTATTGAGCACCACTACACCACACGCTGCATCCGCAAAGCCACCAGCATTGTGGCTGATCGTGGCTGATGCACCCCTCTCATTCACTCTTCACCTTCCTGCCATCTGGAAAAAGGTACCGAAGCATTCGGCCACTCACATCACTATGTAACACTTTTTACCCACAAGCCATCTGTCTCCTCAACACGAAGGAATTGCACTGATAAACACACACACACACACACACACACACACACAAATCACTCAGGCGATCTAAATTGCATCAGGGCTGAACTGATAAACACAAACATGAACAAACAGTCTGATCTACAGCCATCTCACAATTTGTTCACACCTACCTACCTGAACTGCGCTTTTGCCATATATTGCACAATATTTATTTTACTTGCTATTTGCGCAAAGAATTTTTAAATCATTTCTGCTACTTCAGGAATATCAAATGTTTACTGCACATTTGCATGTGCACTTTGTTGTCTGTTGTCTATTGTTTTCTCTTTTTTGTATAGAAATAGTTTTAGTTTAACTTAAAAATAAAAAATGGAAATCTGTCATATCTGAGCTAGTCTGCTAATTAGATCTCTTAGTTAGCTAGCTGGTTCTGGTACAGTTGTGTTGTTAATTTATGTTGGACGTATGTATCACTCTTGTCCTGGAGGAACGTTGTTTCGTTTCACTGTGTACTGAACTGTTATGGATGGAATGACAATAAAAGCCGACTCGACTTGACTTGACTTGATCAAAGTAAACGACTGTAAATACCAAAGACACATGAAAGCTATTATTGCAGATCACGATTAATTGATCAACCACTGATTATTGAGTTCATTAGTTAAAACATGAGTATAATTCATTTTTAAATAGTAAATCTTTGCATTATTCAAGATCTTTTGTTATTTTGATGCATTGTCATTTTCTTTAAATAAATAAAATAAAGATTATTTTATTTGGAATTTGGCTAAAAGTTGTCAGTAGTTTTATAGCATACAATAAAATCGTTAATTTTACCAAAACACACACCAGTAAAATGTAAATTCACCTGATATACTGAATATTTTGCATTATCATATTTTTTTCAGAACTGTATATATTTAACTGTTTTTTTCCCTTCTAGTTTCTCTTTCTCGTTTCCTCTTCCTTTTTAAACCATCGGCCCCAGAACATTTTCCAGAATACATAACTTCCATTTTACATATGGCTGATTTTATATGCAACTATATTTTATACATATAGAGTACATAATTATCACACAAGCTATTCAGACAATATACAGTTTTAGACAATATACAATTATCCATAGAATACCTTGTGTGTTGTGAATCTGTATAAACCACCCCCAAAAGACTCGCCACACACGCCTCCAGTATTTTTTAACGCTGTTTCTGAACATAAAGACAAAACGAGTTAAAATTAAAATTCATCGCTGGGTGTTTATGTCCGCACGATGGTACACGCAGCCTGAAACTGCTGTCACGATGATCCATCTGTTTAAAGGACTCGCGGGAGCGCGCAATTGCGGGAGCGCGCACGAGAAAACAGTGGGACGGCTACGAGGGAGTGTCGTCCCACACTAAGGTTTTTGTTCTGGTGAAACGCAGAACTGTAAATAGGATTAGTTGCAGGCCTCACGCTAGTGTATTGAATTATTAGTATATTTTTAAAGGGGGGGGGAAACAAGGACGAACACATCACTGGATATCCTCGACTGACAAAGAAAATTCCGTACAAAAGTTCCAGGTATGAAACTAAAGGTCTGTGTGTGTATACTGGCTGTTATTTAATTTCGCCAAAACAGTTTATAATTTTGTGTCGAAGCTTAATTTAGATAACCGGTCATATAGATATGGTAACGAAACTGTACACCACTGAAGATTTTAGCTAACGTTAGGTAACTCCCGTTTCCCACGCAAAGGAATGAGAGAGAACCTGTTCCTGCTTGTCCGAGTTCAGGACCTGTTACAGCTATCTCAGGTAGCTCGTTAGCTAATCATTTTACCTGACAATGATTCTTGTTTATTAGATATTTGTAGCCAAAATCCGTCAAATAAGTTATATTTTTGTTGTTTCGTCGGCGAAAGAAAATTCAGAAGATATGCAAATAAACCGTTAGCGAAAAACAACAACAAGAGGATTAACTCAGCCATATAACTCAATTGCTAGCAAGGTGGCTAACTAACTTCACCGAGACGAAATCTGTTCCTGTGTATGGTTGGAAAAAAAGTCGTAAGTTGTGTTGAATGACGCGGGTAGTAAACTTTTAGCAACAGAGAAGCTCATTTAAGTAACGTTAAGTTTACTTTAGCGACAAGTGGCAGGTGTAGTTATGAAGTTGACTAGAGACATTTCAATTTTTCCCCCCAGTTCCTTCGGATTGGAAACTAACTTGTTTACATTACGCGTCTTTCATCTAGTCTTGAAAACCGTGTTGAAATAATTTTTATTTAAAAAACGTATATTTTACGTCCAGACCATTTTATGCTTCACACGGTTTCTAGGTGGTGCTTCATTTGATTAGATAAGGTTCTAAGTTAAAAAAAAAATGTTTCCGGTCTTTAAGAACAGCAGCTGTAGTTGTTAACAATACTAACTGATTTGTCTGTGAATATATATAAACTGATATTTAGCGATTCTCTACAGCTGAGCCAAGCAGGCTTTGCAGAATAATAGTTTCCAGCTGTCTAAATCTTTAAAGCAACTTTGTGTTAATAATAAATCATGACTTTTATAACCATATATCTAGGAATGCACTGTGATTGCAAGGAATACCTACATTTGTATTTAAGTACATTATAAGCGTCATAAATTAAACTGACACTTTAACCGGGACACCTGCTGTAGAACTGCCATTTCACGACCCTGCCCAACCAGCCATTTATGTGTCAGCAGAAAATGTGATGTCTTGCTTTGGAGACGTCTTGCTTTATGTTGGGACCCAACATTACTTATAACTGGCATGAACCCCAACTGAAAAAGTGTTCCTGAATGGGAATTATGACATTGTGATAGCATTTAGCATTGTAATATGACTTGGAAACAGCATTAGACAGTGGCATCATTGTTGATCCGTTATCATTCAAATGAGGATGGGTTCCCTGTTGATTCGAGTTCCTTGCCATGGCCACTCTCGGCTTGCTCATCAAGCATGATCATTTTGATTCATACACATTCTCTCACATTTCCATAATTTTTATTTGGTTGTGTTAAGTTGCTTTGTTATAGCACTATACAAATTAAATTTAATTGAATTGATGCTTTTGACAGGGTGATTTATAGAAGCTTTATGTGCATGATTCTATGAATTATAAGGCTGCCACATGATTAACTGACAATTAATTGAATGAGTATTGCTATCAGTTTCTCTGTTAGAGTTTCTAAGTTGCTACGGAGTGTTTAATGCTCACTATATGCACTTCATGGTCACAGTGCAGTCCTAGATGTTTTCTTTTGTTTTAGCCAGAGCAATGGTTTTCTGCAACCAAAGTTCCTGCTGTGGTACTTTGCTGACAGATTATTATTATTATATTTTATCATTTTAAATCAATGCAAAAATCACTCCATAGTGTATGATGGAGTTTGTGGAGTAGACACGGTGAAAAAACCCACTTCTGCAATACTATGGAAAAATGCTTGCCCAGGAGAAGTGGTGTACCATTGCACCTCTACTTCACAATTTCTCCAGGAATTGTGTCTAGTTAATAATAGATTGTTTTAAACGTTTAGGCAGTAGGAAACATTTATATTGCAATGAGTTGTGTGCATCACTTAGAAAAAAAACATTGACCTAAAACTGCTGAGTGCGTATTATTAAAACTGTTGAATGCATTTGTAATAACATATCTCAAGAATAATGTGCTGTGACATCAAAGAAATATGTGAGAAATGAGTGTCTGTTTAAGTCCGAGTAAGAAAATGGAGATCATGTATGCATGTTATTTTTTTCTGTTTGTTCTAAAAAGTACAAAGTCATTTTAAAAAGAATAGGCTGATCCCTGTATGTTTGTCTGTGGCAAAGAGGGAGAGGCTCAGTGTATGAATGGTGATAAGACTTCAGATGTCATATATGCTGTACCTTTGCATATTTTGCCATTTAATAACCGGATATTCAGTCATGAATATTCTCATGATTTTATGGAGTACTGGCGGGTCACTGGATAAGTTCATGGGCTATTAGATTAGATTCAACTTTGTTATTGCACATAGTTACAAGTAGGGTTGGGTATCGTTTGGGTTTTTTTCGATACTGGTGCCAAATCGATACTTTTAAACTAGGGATGCTCCGATACCACTTTTTTGGAAAACGAGTATGAGTACGAGTAATTGCATTTCAGTACTCACCGATACCAAGTACTTAATAAAAACATGATTTAATTTTTTTTTTTAAAGCATGGGTTGTGTTGGTTTAGAAGCGTGGGTAAACTCTTTGTACTTGTTGTCGTGTTGGGATTTTAGATGCTAGATTAAATTGCTGTTAAATGCACTACCTTTTGAGCCTCCTCTGGACAATTTCACTGAGCACAATTTGCAGTCCGCCTTTGTTTTGTCGTCTTCATTCACTTTGAAATAATTCCACACGGCTGACATGTCTAGTTTCGCCTCGCCTTCTCCCCGCTATGAGCTGCAGCCGGGGCCTGGGGCGGGCACTCGGCGCTTGTGATTAACCCCTTACACGCCGCTCAAACATAGACATTTCTCAGACCGTGTAATCGSTMCCTGGTRTCGGGGGACWTTTMACKAGTACGAGTACTTTAGAAAATGTGGTATCGAAGCTGATACCAGATATCAGTATCGGTGCAGCCGTATTTTAAACCGGTACCGGTGCCTGAACCAATACTTTGCAAAAGCCACAAAATGATGGCTTAAGAATACATTTTTATTGACCAAAAAATTTAATGCTTAAAATTTAACAATATATTAAAAGTTTAAGTACTACTTCGTTAGCATGAATGCAAGATTTGCATTTTGCAATTAACATTACATTAGCCTACTAACCTGCGGAAAGGCTGCTGTTATCATCATAATCGGTGGACTCCTTTTTCCTACGGTTGGTATGACTGATAGCTGGCACTATCATCCACACCAATAGTGCCAGCTGTTGTCTCTAAGCTGTCAAACACTTCGCATGCCTCTGCTTTAAGTTTATTCCGTGTGCCCTCAAATGTTTCATTAGATTTGATGTGTTTTCCCCTTTCCACACAACTGCTGTAAAACATTTACTGCATGTCGCGGTGTCGGAATCCTTTCTTGTGAAATATAGCCACACTTTCGACAGTTTAGTTTTAGGCATTTTAACGAAAGTTAATTTAGCAAGTTAAGGTAGCTCCGTCAGAGCGAGTGTAACGCAAGATGCATTCACACGCATGTTGTGAACGGTCTCATTTCCCGATGATTTGTGCTTTTGATATTTAAAAATCTAATCTAATAAACATTTAATCTACAAAAATAAAATGGACAGTAACATTACTGCAACAATGTTTTGGATTTGTATTATCAAAGCTTTTCGAAGTCCTCAGGAATTTTTTAATTAAGGAAATAATTAATTTTTCCAATAATTTCTGACACCCCATGAATGCAGTATTTAAATTTTAATAGCGATCATGTAATGCTTATTACAACCGTGTTATTATAGCCCCAGAGAACAAATCTATTAATCGACAGTTCAGGCATTTAAGTGGCACCGAAATGAGGCACCGATATTTGCGTTCTGTTTCGGTCTGGTACATACCGATTATATAGGTACCAGTGCTGTATTGGCACCGGTTTTCAGTACCCAACCCTAGTTACAAGTCAACGAAATGCAGTTAGCATCTATCCAGAAGTGTAATATAAACATATATACAGATCTATTAAAAAAAAAATAGGGCTGAAACAACTAATCAATAAAATCGATAATGAAATTCATTGTCAACGAATGTCGTTATCGATTAGTTGGGCTGTTATTTATTTATTTTTTCAGAAAGGGACAACTCAGCATAAGTGAGTTCATTCAAAAAAAGAAGTCATAAATGCACTCCTCAACAAGCAGCCACTATAACAGATGTATGTTGGTAACTGACATGCGGCCAATGTCAATGGTGGAAGACGAAGGATTTAAAAAAATGATTGGCATCCTTAATCCAGGATACATCAAGGACCCACTTCACAAAAAAACAAACTTTGTCTTTCATTTAAGGTTTAAAATGTCAGAATTAAAGCTCATTAAACTCTATACAGTATGTGGCTTTTGCATTTTTTAAAGTTTACTTTTATACGTAACTATTACCCTGATTTATGGTTTTATAGTTATAAGCAAAACATCAAATTAAAGAAGCATTTAGTTTATAATCGACCAACTAATTGATTATCAAAATAGTCGTTAGTTGCAGCCCTAATATATATACAGGACAGACCAAAAGTTTGGACACACCTTCTCATTCAAAGAGGTTGAATTTGTATTATGGAAAGAAAAAAGCAGCTAAGTGAAGAAAAAAATGAGCGGCCATCATTACTTTAAGAAATGAAGGTCAGTCAGTCCAAAAAATTGGGAAAACTTTGAAAGTGTCCCCAAGTGCAGTCACAAAACCATCAAGCGCTACAAAGAAACTGGGTGACATGTGGACCGCCCCAGGAAAGGAAGACCAAGAGTCACCTCTGCTGCGGAGGAGAAGTTCATCCGAGTCACCAGCCTCAGAAATCGGCGGTTAACAGCAGCTCAGATCAGAGAGCAGGTCAATGCCACACAGAGTTCTAGCAGCAGACACATCTCTAGAACAACTGTTAAGAGGAGACTGTGTGAATCAGGCCTTCATGCTAGAATATCTGCTAGGAAACCACTGCTAAGGACAGACAACAAGCAGAAGAGACGCATTTGGGCTAAAGAACACAATAAAGAACATAATAAAGAAAACTCTTTGAATGAGAAGGTGTGTCCAAACTTTTGGTCTGTACGTGTATATACAGGAGAAAAATAAAGGCTATATATGAATTGGATTTGAACAGGAAAAAAAACATATGAATACACAGTCTAAAGTGAGCAGAGATGAATAAATTAATGTACAGAATAATTGTACATTTACAGAAATGTCTAAATATAAATATGTGGAATAAAGATATACAGAAACTATACATAGGTGCATTTACAGTATGTGCAATAGTATGAATATACACATGAATAAATATGAGTAACTTAACACTATTGATCAGAAGGTTCATGCACCAGTCCTTCTTAGCTGTCATGGTTTGGTTCTTGACCCTCTTTTCTCCAGGAAAGTCATATCATGATTGACTCCAGGTGTATGTAACCTGTAAACAAAATTAAATTGTGAAAATATGCAGTAGAATGAGAGGAGCACAAACACAGGACAGTGCACACTGCCTTAACAGCACAACATAAATAATTGTTAACTATTAACTGTGATAGCAGGCTGTTACTGTAGTTGCAGTGACAAAGTCACTAAAGTAAAGTGCTCAACAAATCACCTTTAGATATGATTGCAGCACAAAATGTGGTAGCCAGTTCATGTGTGACTGGTTCTTCATGTTCTCAAACCCACTCTTTCACAATTTGAGTCTTGTAACCACCCTGTGCCAACAGGGAAGAAAAAGCCCCATTAATGTAATACCCTGGACCCTAGATCTGACCAACTGAAGGAACCCCAGATCATAAACTGCCTCCAGACAGTGTACCACTTGTACAGTGGCCTCTTTGCATGATGGGTGCATTGCTTCATGCACTTTCTTTCGAATCAATTTTATTTGTATAGCAATTTTAACAATTCTCATCGCCGCAAAGCAGCTTTACACAATGAAAAGAATTATTTAAGTTTATATGAAATGTGAATGTGTATGAATCAAAATGGTCAGGTAGTCCGATTGTCCCTGATGAGCAAGCCGAGGGCAACAGTGGCAAGGAAAAACTCCCTGAGATGGCAATAGAAAGAAACCTTGAGAGAAACCGGACTCAACAGGGAACCCATCCTCATCTGGGTGAAACAGAAAGCAGGACTTGATCTACATTCGTACTGTGTGTTTGGTGGCAGGCAGTTCAGTATAACAGTTGTTAACAGATGTTAACAGATGAGTCCAGGTAGTTTTTGGAGGCACAGGTAGACTTGTAGGAAATTCTAGCCCTGAATTATCGAGCGACTGTAGCCAAGTCTGCAGAGAAACAGCTGTCAACATAATGCGAGGCCAGAAACGTATTCATAGTAGAGTGAAACCGTGCCCAGACATCGGACGCATGCCAAAGAGACACTCGGGACATCCATGTGACGAGATCTCCAACCAGAAGCAGGGCACCAGGATGAGTCAGGGAGGTCCAGAGGGCAGAGGGAGTCTGGAGCTCAGGAACGACATGTGTAGCTCGACAGAGAGAGGGGGGGGAGAGCAGAAGAGGAGAGATAACAGTTGGGTATGGTCACAGTCACATAATGTATAAGGTGAATGTATATGTAGTGTAGAGTGCAAGGAGATACTAACTATAACAGCGTAACTAAAAGAGAGAGCCAGAAGGAAACACAGATGTAAAGCAACCGATCACCTCACCGTCAACAAA
>QMIH01002802.1:1842-12767 GCA_003987875.1 Clarias batrachus | reverse complement strand
AAAAATGCTTGGCTAAATAAATAGGTTTTTAGCCTAGACTTAAACACTGAGACTGTGTCTGAGTCCCGAACATTAATAGGAAGACTATTCCATAACTTTGGGGCTTTGTAAGAAAAAGCTCTGCCCCCTGCTGTGGTTTTAAYAATAYRTGGTACTGACAGGCAGCCTGCATTCTTTGATCGAAGTAGGTGTGGCGGATCGTAAAACACTAACATTTGACGCTCAGTGTCAAAATAAGAGTCGCCTGCGTGATACATGATATTCGGCGCTCGTAAACTAATACTTGCTCGGTTTCCGATTAAAAATGTATTAAAAATGTATTAAAAATCTTTGCTCGGTTTGCGGAACACTTGTAAACCACGTTACTCGCAATCTGAGGTTCTACTATACTTAGTTAGGCCTATTTTTGCCAAATCAATTTTATGTTTTCATAGTTTTTATCATAAATCTTTGAACAGCTGATAAAATGTAGATGCCTTTTGAAGGTACCTTGAGAGTTCAAAAAATGTTTTCAAAATAATCTTGAACTATGGAGACATTCGTTTCTAAGCAGTGTCTAAATATTTCTAGGAATGTTCTTGTAAGTAAAATTTTTCTTTTAAATTATTACAAGACAAGAGTTTACCCTTACTAAATAAAACATTTAGAGTGCATATACCACTTCTAAACCATCTTCCCCAAAACAATGGCTTTTTCAAAATTTTAACAAAGGGGTTATTCCATATTGAAGAGTAGTACTGAGATAAATGGGAGATTTGACACTTTTTGTGAACAATTTTCCAAAGCTCTTTAGAATGAAGCAGTATTTTGTTGGATGCTTTAAATTCACATCTGTAATTTGTGAGAAAGCTTCTATTGGTCGCCAAGGGGACGATCTAAATCTGTATCTAAATCCTCTTCCCCCCCAGTGTTTAGCAAGTTTAGACATTTCAAATGCTATTTTATAGAGTTCAACATTTGGTAAAGCTAACCCCTCTTATCTCTAGGCAGAAATAATTTGTTAATCCCAATCCTGGGTCTTATACCTTCCCGTAAAAAGTTCTTAATCATAGTATTAAACTCTTTATGATATGTAATTAAACTGAGGCACTACCATCATTTTAATTAAGTTAATTTTTCCCCATATACAGTAGTTAAATTTTTCCTGTATTTCCTGCAATAAAGGTTCCATATTCAAATTTAGTATATTTTCTAAATTAGGGCTTAAGTGAATAGCCAGATATCCAATTCCTTTTGGCATCCATTT
Source organism: Clarias batrachus (assembly GCA_003987875.1). Lineage (NCBI taxonomy): Eukaryota > Metazoa > Chordata > Actinopteri > Siluriformes > Clariidae > Clarias > Clarias batrachus. The sequence continues at coordinate 11,521 of QMIH01002802.1, read as the reverse complement.
GAATTTGAATGCATTAACTGAGGAAGAGAAACATGTTCCGGAGATTGGCATAGCCTCTGATTTATGCCAGTTAATTTTATATCCTGAAAATTTAGAGTAAGATTCAATAATATTAAGAAGTACTGGTAATGAACTTACTGGGTCTTTAATTAAGAGAAATATGTCATCGGCATATAACAATAATTTGTGTTCTCTCCCCCCTGAAAATATGCCTTTAACTTGGTTTTTCTCTTATCATTGAAGTAAGCGGTTCTAAAACCACTGTAAAAGGTAGTGAACTAAGAGGGCAGCCTTATTCCATTAGTTATCACAACTGCTTTGGGATTGGAATAAAGAATTTTGACCCATTTCACAAAACCTGAACCAAAACCATATTTGTCTACTGCTTCAAAAAGAAAGCCCCACTCCACCCTATCAAAGCCTTTCTTCGCATCGAATGATATTGCAGGAACATTGGTGAAAACCAAAAACACAATAGAGTACATAAACAACTTGAGTACATAAAATAAAATATCTTAACACCCCCACTTGTACTCAGGTTACATAAATGCAAATAATAATTGCATTGTACATTACAATACAGGTGTGGATTTCTACCACTCTTTTATATACCAAACATAATGACTGCTGATATTTTGACCAAACCTGTTTCTAAGCTAAAGCTAAGGAAATTTGCAACCATTTCTTCAGTAGAGCAATATTGCAACAGCATCCTCCCTTCGGTTACAATGGATCTTACAAAATGATATTTGATCTCTACATGCTTGCACCTCTGGCGGCTCACAGGGCTTTTGGCTAGAGCAGTTGTACGCTGGTTGTCTTTGTACACTACTTTCTGGTTGTATTTGTAGTCTCTTGCATTGTAGAAGCTACATATTCCGCTTCACAGGTAGACAAGGCTACTGTGGGCTGTTTCTTAGTTTTCCATGAAACCAAAGAACTGTTGCTACTTAGGCTTACACAATAACCAATACTGCTGCGTCTGTCAGTTGCATCACTTGCCCAATCAGCATCACTATAGGCAACTAGACCCAAATTCTCACTGCTGTTTTTCTTGAAACACAATTCCTTGTCGGTAGTTCCCCTGAGATGCCTCATTACGTGTTTCACTGTAACCCATTGTTCTACTGACAGGGTAGTAAGAGTATAAGTGTTGTTCTCTCTTAATGACTGAATTTCTTCATCGATGGCTTTAATCCATTGTTTTGAGTTAACTGACCCTACAGCTTCTTTAAAAGTGGAAGGGACACCACATACTGCTTTGTAACAGTAATCAATTGTAGCGTGGTCCTCATCACGATCCCTGTAGTCAGTTATATAATCCTCTAGATGACTAGGTTTTCTTCTCTCCCTAGTAGGATATCTCCCGCTGACGAGACCTTCACTTGTCATATTTGACTCTTGGGTCTCCTTGTCATCTTCCTGTGTGACTATATCAGTGATTGGCTTTCTTACTCCGGCATAATCATCATCCGGTTCATCCGCATCTGTCTGCGTTTGTCTTTCTACACATGTTTTACTCACAAATTTAACAAGTCTATGCTTCTGGACTTTTTCAGTTTTGGGATGGTAAACCAAATAGCCAGGACTATTCTTGTCGTAACCTACAAAAACTCCTTGATCGCATCTTGAATCGAGCTTTCCCTTGTCCTGCTTGTATGCATAACAGACAGACCCAAATTTCAGCATTTTTGATACATCTGGCTTCTTATCCGTCAACATTTGATAAGGAGTCTTCCCCGTTTGCTTATTAAAGCATCTGTTTCTTACCATGGCTGCCATTTGGACAGCATAGTTCCATAGAGACTTGGGTAACTGACTTTCGATTAGCATACACCTACCCATTTCAAAAAGAGTACGCGAACTTCTCTCGGCAGTACCATTTTGGTGTGGTGAGTATGGAGCTGATGTCTCATGCTTAATACTATTTTTCCTCAACAGGGTTTGAAAATCTTTAGATGTGAACTCTGTACCATTATCAGATTGAATGCACTTCACTTTTCCATATGGGGAAACATCTGCTAGAAATTTCTCTGTTGCATGCAGTGCATCATTTTTTGACTTCAGAAATTATACAAACACTGCATTTGAATAATCGTCTATAAACAATTGCACATATTTGTACAATTGTTCAATAAAAATGTATTCTTGATCATCCACCATCTTTTGGGGGTTATTTTAACTACCTAGTGATGGGTAGTTAAAACAAGACTTCTCTACTGGGCCCATAACCTGTTGAGTATTGCAGTGTTATGGTCGTTCAACACAAAGGAGTGGCAGAGGCAATATCATTGAACATATTTTTTATAACAAATTTGCACCGCACATTTTCTTTTTCTTAGCACAAAAAAAAACCTCAGGTGCGTCCACTAAAACAATGTGCCGACGCAACATGTGTTGCTGGCATACATTCGCCTCACAGTGGTGAAAATCAAAAACACAGTAGAGTACATAAACAACTTGAGTACATAAAATAAAATATCTTAACAGGGTCAACTCATCAACAAATCTTTTGTAATATTCTACTGGAAATATGTATAAAGCTTTGAATTAAACTGGTTAAAAACCCTGTTAATTTCTTTGTTGGAGGTGTGCACCTTATTTCACTCTTTAATTGCAGGTATGATATGAAACGCATCATATTGCTTTATCTGCCTAGCAAGAAGTTTCCCTGCTTTTTCCCCCGCTCTCATAATACTTGTTTTTTAAGGTAAATAGTGCATATTCTGCTTTTTTGTTAACGAATTTGTGTAAATCAAATTTTAGCTGACAAAACAATCAAAATTTTGAATCCGTAAAACCCTACACCAATTCATTTTCTAAATCACTGATCTGTTTTTTCAAAGATTTCACCTTTTCAAAACTTTCTTTTTACTGGCATGAGCGATACATTTTCCTCTGAAATACGCTTTAGAAGCATCCCATACTGTTGCTAATCTTGAAGTTGACCCAACACTGAGTTCAAAAAACATCTTTGTCATTGTGTAATGAGTTTACGAAGACTTTATTTTTACGCTTGAGGATATTTAGTCTCCACCTCCCTCTTTTCTCAGACTTAACTTTCATTCCTAGTTTTGACTCCACCTTAGCATGATTTGTCAATGATATAGCTACAATCATATAATCAGCAACCAAATCAATTAACGAGTTGGAGATCAAAACATAATCAACTATTGTGAAGGTCTTGTGACTTTCTCGTGGGTTAACCAGTCTCAAGATGTCTGTTAGTCCATTGTCATCGTTCAGAGTATGGATAGCAGTCCTATCTCTATGGCTTTCCCTGATGTTGCCTTGACTCCTATCCAAAGTACCATCCATAGGCTGATTAAAGTCACCTCTAAGTATGACACATATTTCCAGGTTGGCTAAAATCTTGTTTACTGAATGAGAAAATTTGGCCCCTCCTTATTTGGTGCATATATATTACACAGCACTACTTGGAAATCATTGAGCTATGCTTCTATAACATGTCCAGCAGACGACCTTCCTTGTCTTTTTGTTAATACAAATACAAAATAATTAATACAAAATAAATTTTCTTCCTTACTAGAATGGCTACTTCATTCCTCATGCTGGATACTGAATTGTGAAAGACATGCCCAACCCAATCACGTCTCAGTTTCAAAGCTTCTTTTTCATCTCTAAAATGTGTTTCTTGCACAAATAAATAATTTCCATAATATATAGATTTTCCCATTTATATTCCAAGTTATAATATTTACAAATTGTCTATCCATCAAAAATTAATAAAAGAAATACTTTGCACTTGTTGTGCTCCAATTTAACTTTCTGTTATGATCCAAAAAGATAAATAAAATAGACATTCAGCATATAAACTGGTATTATATCTAAAGTAACTTCTTATAGAAAACCAACAGTCTGACTTCCAACATTCTTGTGAACAATACAAATGTGAGAACACAAAAACCACTTAAGAACAAAGAGGAAAACAAAAAGGAACTGAAAAACACTGCCCAAACAGGACAGCGATCCCACTTCTGCGTCATACTGATCTGTGATGCTCGTTGTCAGTGTGTACTCGCCGACTTAGAATGGTGACCCGGGAAAGCTGTGGCGTCTGTCTTCCAAACATTCATTGCTTCGACTTACAAGTTTCAGTGATTTACTCCTCTCTGTTTAGCTGGATGTGCTCCTTTAAGTATTCTTCTGAAACTTTGCTTTTTCCCCTTCCAAGTGAACTTAAGTACTGCTGGATGAGCCAGGGTGTGACGAACGCCGCCGTCCCCCAGTTTCTTTGCCATAGAGAATTTTTTTCTCTTCATTGCTTTCTCCCTCGACATATCCTCAAAGGAAGACTGCTTGCATTCCTCCCAATCCAACACCTTTTTTTCTTTTTAAGTTCTGCCAGGTCTTTCTCTCTTGCATCTTATCGCAGAAATTCCAGCAGTACGACCCGGGGATATTGATCTTTGTTGGGCTTAGGTCCGAAGCTCCAGTGGCTCTGTTCAATCTCGATCTCTCGTCCTTTCAACCCGAGTGCCTCTGACAGGATCTTTAATACATACTTGTTCATTTTGCAGCTCACTTCCTTCCCCTCTTTAAGGCCAATTATCATAATGTTCCATCTGCTGCAGTTTTCCAAATCCTCCACTTTATTCAAGAGATTGTTCACAAGTTTCGCCGTCCTCTCGGTGTGAAAACATTTACAATGGCATCAAGCCTCACCCCATCATTAACATATGGGTAAAGAAATATGGGACTAAATACAAATAGAAAATAAATATCTGCAAATGAATCAAATCGGTTGGATCGAGCCCCGCAAGAGTTAAAAGTCTCGTGGTCTCGAGAAATTTTTCTGAGATGTGCAAATAAAAGAGCTTTTTGTTTCTCTCAACAGTTGATGTGCAATTGTAATTGGAACATTTTGGAGCTTGCTAAAATCAACAAACATCTCTTTTTAAATTTATCAACATTAAGAAATATATTTATTCTCTACACCATTTAACAAGCTACTCTATCTTACTATGTTTTTTGAAGTATCAACAGTGAACAACTATTTGTCCTTTTTGCCCAGGGAGGACAGAGATGTTTAGATGGCTGTGGATGTCGGGTCTTCTTTTTAGTAGTTATGGTGGTAGGCAGCTCATTATGTGTTTCCTGCTTACTTGCCTAAAGCTCTTCAAGATTTGTATAAGTGCAGGGGACTGTTAATAATTTAGACCCGTCACAGTGATTATTTGGTTATCACATAGAGACAACTGCTTAGATAAGGGATATATTGAAATGATCAAATATAGTGGAACCTTGGGTTACGAGCATAATTCGTTCCGGAAGTGGGCTTGTGTTACAAAACACAACACCAAATCATCATTTTCCTATAAGAAAGTGTGTGTGTGTGTGTGTGTGTGTGTGTGTGTGTGTGTGTGTGTGTGTGTGTGTGGAATTAGCCCCTTCCCTCGCCCCGTTTTACAAAGTAACAATCCTCCTCCCTCTCCCCACCACGCTTTTTAAGTTTCACAACAAACACACACACACACACACACACACACACAGAGCGTCTGTGCGTGTGTCAGGGTGTGTGTGTGTGTGTGTGTGTGTGTTTGTCGGTGTCAAATTACGCACACACACATAGGAGACGCTGAACCAGAGAGGGAGGTGTTGATTATGCAAGTAAGAGACGAGCACTAAGACCTAGCAGGGGAGACGATTACACACAATTTCGCAGCGCAAGAGTGACACTCGGTGTGTCAAAATAAGAGTCGCATGCGTGATGCATGATACTCAGTGCTCGTAAACTGTTCCGGTTAAAAATTTATTAAAAATCTTTGCTCGGTTTTCGGAAAACTCATAAACCACGTTACTCGCAATCTGAGGTTCCACTGTATTGATATTGATGGACAAATGCAAGCTGATGAACATATTCTACATGTTCACCCTGGCCAGGGTGCTTATGGAATATGCACCTATTAAACCAACCAAGTATTCTATCCCCAACAACATAGCAGACCAGGGTGCTTATGGAATATGCACACTGGCCAGGTATGTGGTTGTGGATAGAATACTTGGTTGATGGAAGTTTGTTGTACTGTGCTTATGAGATGGCTGTAGTATCTGAGATAATTAATATGAAAATAAAACAAATATGGAGTGAGAGGAAAGCATCCATGACCATGTCAAGGTTAGACTGTGTAAGGTTTGTCTGTCACAAACGGAAAGCTGAAGCTGCTCTGGGCAAGGGCTCACCAAAACTGGACAGTTAAAGACTGGAAAGGGAAAGAATCTCAATTTATACTGAGGCAGGGAGATGGTAGGTTCAGAATTTAACATAAATCCATAGCCCCAATCTGCTTTGTGTCAACAGTCCAAGCTGAGGTGTTATAATGCTGTCGGGAATGTTTTCTTGCCTGGTAATGCCAGTCGATCATTGCTTGATTGCTACAGCCACATAGTACAGATGAAGCAGCTTCAAACAGCCGGCTGGTCCGTGAATGGACCATTAACTATCCATTAGGATTCCTTGAAGTGTCCGTGAATGGAACGTGATCCCCCGTGATGATGCAGTGAACGAAGCCCCGCCCCATAAACGCCCCTTTGCGTTGTTCTAATAAGATGGTTGCAATGCTGTATAATTCCGCCAGGTGGTGCAGTGACTGRTTCRGTTAACTGCAGYTSTTGCATTGTCCACACATTTTTATGATTAAATCAAGCGTGTCATTTTGGAGATATACAGTATACCGTACAGAGTACCGGTCCCTAACGATGCTTTAATGCTCAGACCTTTCATGCATAAGAYATCGGGCCACTGCCACTCTCATATACTTTCAAAGTAATAATATAAAAACATTAGAATGTCAGCCGAAATGTATTTTAATGCTGCACCAGTATGTTTTACATAAATAAATAACTCAGCTAAGTATGGGTTATAGTCATTTCATTCTTACGAGAGGTCATGAGTAATTAAGAATGTTTTTTTTTTCTTGAACATAGTGTGTTACAATGTACAGTATAGCGACGCATAGTAACACGATGCAACTTCACAACTGTGGACAAAGAGGCGCACATTCACAGTCAGCGAACCCAAAACTTCTCATGTGGTGAAATGCTTAAAGCCGCTGTATTGCAAGGCGATCCAGGTTCATTTGGTTTTACGCAGTTTCATGTGCTGTGTGTGAGAAGGAGAGAGATTATATTGTGGATTACTACTACTGCTAGTAATAATAATAAAATAGTTGTAATGTAAATTAAACCCTATAGTATACTTAGTTTAATAGTATACTTATTTTTTGCCCTAGTTTCATTTGCTTTTACGCGATTTCATGTGCTATTTGTGTGCGCGTGTATGTGTGTGTGCGCGAGGGAGAGAGAGGGCTTATATCGTGATTTGTCCTCGGTTACTAAAGCCTGGCTTACTGCTACTAATAAAAATATTTCTATGTAACCCATGGGTCTCAATCACAAAATCAGCCAATGCTGTAATCAGATGATACAACAAATTATATACTCTGAAAATCACGTTTTGTTTGAACATGTAAATATATACAAAAAACAAATATAATATAGCTCAGTTTTATTAATATACTGTAACGCTCCTGTGGTCTTACACCGCATGTTACAGAAACTGATCAGTTGTATTAATCACATAACGCACACGTCGTAGAGGAGATCTCTCTCTCTCTCTCNAGTATAGCGACGCATAGTAACACGATGCAACTTCACAACTGTGGACAAAGAGGCGCACATTCACAGTCAGCGAACCCAAAACTTCTCATGTGGTGAAATGCTTAAAGCCGCTGTATTGCAAGGCGATCCAGGTTCATTTGGTTTTACGCAGTTTCATGTGCTGTGTGTGAGAAGGAGAGAGATTATATTGTGGATTACTACTACTGCTAGTAATAATAATAAAATAGTTGTAATGTAAATTAAACCCTATAGTATACTTAGTTTAATAGTATACTTATTTTTTGCCCTAGTTTCATTTGCTTTTACGCGATTTCATGTGCTATTTGTGTGCGCGTGTATGTGTGTGTGTGTGAGGGAGAGAGGGCTTATATCGTGATTTATCCTAGGTTACTAAAGCCTGGCTTACTACTACTAATAAAAATATTTCTATGTAACCCATGGGTCTCAATCACAAAATCAGCCAATGCTGTAATCAGATGATACAACAAATTATATACTCTGAAAATCACGTTTTGTTTGAACATGTAAATATATACAAAAAAAAACGTATATATGCTAAATATAGCTCAGTTTTATTAATATACTGTAACGCTCCTATGCTCTTACACCGCATGTTACAGAAACTGATCAGTTGTATTAATCACATAACGCACACGTCTGTCACGAACTTGGGTTGTGCGAGGCATAAACGCAGAGTTTATTTAAACAGAAACACAAAACAGGGAAATTAAATGAAACAAAACACTTGGTGTGAAAACGAAACTAAAACACGTATAAAACAGACAAGACATACTCTTCTCGTTTTTGTCTTGCATTTGTTACATTAAGTTGAACTCAAACACAACTTATATAATGAGACTAATAATCAACTCGGATCAGGTGCGCGCCCACGTGACCTGACCGAGTTGCAAACCGGGAAATGAAGTATAAAACTAAAACTAAAAAAGAACTACAAACAAAAAACACAGGGCGCTTTGGCGCCCTCTAGGGGTTATCCCTGACAACGTCATAAAGGAGATCTCTCTCTCTCTCTCTCTCACACACACACACACACACACACCGCACAGGCTCCAGGATTTGTTTAGTAATATCGGATTTATTTATTTATATATCGCTTTTAACAGCGGTTACTATCGCAAAGCAGCTTTACAGAATTAAAAGACAATTAAATAAACGAGAATGAAATGTGTGAGGAAATATGCATGAATCAGAGTGATCAGAGTGACCCTAAGTTTCACTTCCAAGCTCAACTTTACAGATACAGAAAGTGTCGTTTTCTCAAACATGTTTTTCCCAACCTGGTGTTTATACGGGTTCAGTCAGATTAGGAAAGCACCCCAAACAACCTAAAGCACGAACACACACACACTGCAGAGGAAAGCAGAGAAGTGCATTCACACCTCTGACCGTCTTTTATCTTGTAAATGAGGTATTCTTCGCGTAGGCTGGGGGGTTACACATATACACACACACACCATTTTAATCACCGGACTTCATAACGTACTAAGAATGATAGTGAAAAACAATGAGGCACAGTGGGAAATCTTTCAATCCCCACACACTACGTTTGTACTGTACACTGTAGATGTGTTTGTTAATGGAGAGGCGTGTGTGTGTCTGTGTGTGTGCTCCTGGATTTATCAGTTGGTTTTAACACAAACACATTTGTGCGCCGGCGAGTCAAGATCCCCCAAAAACACAGAGATTCTTGATACATCATAAATACGTGCTGTCTTGGTCACAGATTCGCCACAAGACGCGCAGCAACAATTTGTCTATTACTCTGYTAATKAAACCTYMACACTCCGCTCTTACTGCTGGAATGTGCAATCAGTGAAGATTGGCCACCAGGCTGGGCAAATTTAGCCATGAAACACTAAACTGGCTAGTGTTTCAGTTTCATTGTCCAACCCCTGTACGTCGTTAATAGTTGCCGCCCCTCCCCCAGTGTATGTGCTGCGGAGGTGTGTGTGTGTGTGAGAAGCGTCACATCTTATTTAAGCGAGCACTTTGATTTCAAGTACTATACTGCAGTTCA
>QMIH01002801.1:37022-50068 GCA_003987875.1 Clarias batrachus | reverse complement strand
GTGTGTGTGTGTGTGTGTGTGTGACAACAATACTCAGAGAGACACAGTGAAAGAGTTCATATGCATATAATAATAAACATATTAATGCATGCAACTTTGTGCACGTCGTGTCTAAGGCACCACTCCCTAAAATTTAACTTTCAAATAACTCCTGTGCATGAGGCTTGAGCTTGAGGAAGACATCACAAAGGAGAAGGCCTATCACGCCCTCTGTGAGAGATGGCATGCATGCACTCAGAGCTCCAGAGCAGTGGCATGATGAGTTGGCACTTGCCTCCTTGAGCTGTGTCTTTGATACCCAGATTCCCTGCAGAGGATCAGTAAGAATCAATGAACAAACGAACAACACACACAAAAAAAAACATTCCTGGATTTCACAGCTGATTGTTGCACATGCTTTATTTGCCCCATTGTCTATTGATTGATCATGCAGGGGGGGGCTGGCACGCTGGCTTAGTTGTTAGCACTGTTGCCTTGGACCTCTRTGGTCCGGACTAGATTCCCGCCTCGGATCTGTGTGCATGTTCTCCCCTTGCTTTGTGGGTTTCCTCCTACAGTCCTGCAGTCATCAGATTAGACTAATTGATTTTCCCAAATTGCCCGTAGTGTGTGAATGTATGTACGTATGCTCTGTGATGGACTGACACCCTGTCCATGGTTGTTCCTTGCCTCAAGTACCCCAAGTTTCCTGGGAAAGGCTCCAGGCCCCTAGGCAACCCAGTGTACTGAATGAAGCAGCATGGAAGATGAGTGAGAGATCATGCAGGCAGACAGGAATAGTTTAAATTCAATTTAAGTACACTTCTTGTCTTTGCTTTCCTGGAATATCTTGTACATAGTGTAATAGCGGAGCTGCTGAACACATGATGGTGTAACACCAACTGTACACACCACGTCACCACATCATTCTCTGATAATCTTTTCACTGTTGAGATGCTGACCTGTCTGAGTTAAATACTATACTTAGGATGCGTTAAAACAAGCAAAGGTTTTGCTCATTCCTCTGGTGCAGGGGTCTCAAACTCAGTTCCTGGAGGGCCGCAGCCCTACAGAGTTTTGTTCCAACCCTGCTCCAACATACATACCATGTAGTTTTCAAATAAGCCTTAATGACTTGTTTAGTTGGATCAGGTGTTTTTAATTATGGTTGGAACAAAACTCTGTAGGGCTGCGGCCCTCCAGGAACTGAGTTTGAGACCMCTGCTCTGGTGTCTTTGAGCCAGCGTGTTATCGAATTAATCATGTCGGCAGTGCTCTTATTGACTTTATTTCTCAGTTGGTTTGCAAGATTTTCAGACTTTTTAAAATTGTTAATAAGTTTGGCAACAGTGTTATGGTGTGTGTGTGAGAGAGAGAGAGAGAGAGAGGGAGGTCCATTCATTGCCTCCTGATTCATACATGAGAATGCTTTCTCAGACACATGCAGTTTAAACTGTTATACAGAAATATTAAATGTACTATTTTGTATTCAAACATTTGTCGAGGCCAATAGYACATAATGGCACTGATCAATAACTAATTTTATTAAGGCAATGTTTGCTAAWATTTATTTATTACCTCAAACATATAAAAATTTAAACAAACTCAACATACATTTCCAACTATGCGTATATCCCCTGTAATAAAATTGCGATTAATTAATTGCACAGGTCCATATCGTGATTTAGATTTTTATGTGATTCTTTAGCACTCTGTGAAGTTTTAGTCAGCATCTTCTGGAAACTCAGACTATTGTACTTTCAAAACCCAGCAGCCTTCATTATTAATATTAATATTTCTTCATTTTTTAAAAATTAATATTTAATCTCAAAAGTGGGCTCTTGAATAATAAACATCTGTAGTGTTCCTTTTTTTGGTCAGAGATTTTAGATAAGTTATAAAATAACTTTCATCACTACCAAAGAACCCACAAGTAGCTTGAAGTATTATAGATTGATTGGTGGGGCACTAAAGCAACGAAACATGATGAATCTCATATTCGTTATTACATGTCCATGCGACTTCATTTTTGTGGAATTGAATTGCACACTTATACGTGTGTTTTAAAAAAAATACACCACCATCTGTTGAATTTTGGAACTTTGGAACAAGTTTTCTCTTCCTGTTGGCCGATTGCGATGACACCAGGCCTATAAAGCCTATTAAGCGCGGCCAAATATACCTGTGAAAACTMCCATAAACCCCTTTTATTCAGACGTTCTTACGTGATGTGTACACAAACAGACAGACAAAAATTTCCAAAACCATCTTGATGTGTTCTATTACTCATATTGCGTCCCCAAATAATTTTTCACAGACACGCCAACTTTACAGTTTTATTATATATTGATTATAAAATAGTTCACTCTGCTGTAATTTGTGATGTCTCACTTGCTTGGCCTGTCCATTGACACCAACCTCCCCCAGTCACCGGATTGCAATACAAACACACGCCATCAGATTCAAGTGAATGATATTATCTCTATCCACTATCAGGACAATAATACCTGTAATTAAAGTAACTGAAGATGTAGTAAAATTTCCTGCARGTTTTTCACTATTTAACTCCCGTAAAGGATGAGTTAAGAGGCAGATATTTTTCTTAAGGGTCACAGTGTGGCAGCGTTCCCAAATCTCTTTACCAACAGACTATTTGTCAGGGCAGAAGAAAGCCTTTTGTTTTGTAGAATTGAGCCTGATCATTTATGTTCGGGTTGATGAAAGGTTTATGATGATGTAGAGTAGTCGGTTATTTTACTGTTTGTTTGTTTTTCCCCCGTGTGCTGAGAACTTTAATTGAATGTTTAGGATGCGTCATGGCTTTACAGTAAATATACATATATTTTATGTATGAAGGGCGTTCAATTTGTGATTAAATTTCTGGTGAATGAAGACGTAAAAGCGATTTCCATATGTCTGGGTCATTAAAGGAGTTCCTGGGAGGCCAGCGTTTCAGGGGTGATTGAGACATATTGAGAGATCTTTGTACCTTAATGGTATCCAAGCACTTAGAATATCCAATGTACTTTTTGTACCTTAGTGGTATCCAGTGCACTGGGATAAATGCATTAGGGTTGCAGGGGACTATATAGAGAAATAAAGGAAGTTTTTACTCTAACTGTGTTCTTATATTCTGCACAATCAGAGGTCCCAGCTTGACTTGAACACCCCTTTTATATTAAACATATACAAATGTTGTTGCTGTTCTCTCGGCTCCTCCCGAAGGATATATATTTAGGACTGTATAGCCTCGGTCAGTAGGCTAATCCTGCGTCTCAATAATGAGCGAAAAAAGKCTTCAGGTTTTTGTTCCTACCTGTGATTGAAGGGAGAATGGAAGAAAAATGTATGACTGTGGTTTCATGTTGTTCTCTCATAAAAGACATTATGAAAAAAAAATAAATTGTGTGGGGAAGAGGTAACAGACATCTGGGGTGTTTCTGGAGGGTGTTTTGAGCTGTTACAGGAAAATAATAGCTGTCCTATGACAATAATCCATTTAGCTATGTGTTGTGCTTTGTCACACCATCGCTCTCGTGTTATTATTTTTTTTTCCTAGAACAACATGGTCTGTTATGTGCAATTTCTTACTTAAATTAATAAATGGCCCAATTTTTATKTATATTTGCTTTAACTTTGCTTAGGATTAGTCTATATTTCTGGATCATTGTACAAGCTGCCACACTATATAGCCAAACATATGTGGACACCTTAGCATTTTGTCTGTGTATCCTTGTATAGGATATGTCATTTTCCCCCCTTCACAGGCTTTCTGCTAGATTTTAGAGCGTGGCTGAAGGGTTGGTGTTCATTCATCTACATAAGAATAAGCGAGATTACGCCGTGATGGTGGGTGAGGAGGTCTGGTGGTACAATCGGTGTTCAGTGGGGTTGAATTCAGGGCTCCTGAGGTGTTCCGGATCAACCTTTAAAGACACTGAGCTCATTGTGTGCTTCCAACGTTGTGGGAATTGTTTAGAGAAAAGAACACCTATGGGTGTGATGGTCATGGTGTCCACAAAGTTTTGGTCACAGTTTGTTTTATAGACTTGATGCACTTTGCAATATCTGGTACTGTGTGGCTGYATAGAAGGCAAGTGGTGCCGTTCCCAGTAATGACCATCCCTACTCATCAAACAAGTTCTCTAATGAATCACAGGATGTTCTGTTGAGTGCGTGAGGACGCTGAATGATTTAGACTATTTGTGTTCCACCCATTCTGCGAATGTTAGTGGTGAATATACTTTGATAAATATGCTATAGTCTATACTGTATATGTTAGGGATGCTCCGATTGATCAGTCGCCGATCATAATCGGCTGATAATTGCTTTGGGAAGTTTGATCGGCAGTCTCTGTAATGGCCGATATAGAGAAGCCGATCAGATGACGCAAAACCTGCGGGAAGGTTTTTTTGCGTGCTGCTAAAATGGCTTCACCGGTCTGGCAGTTCTACGTGTTGTGTGAAAAAGACAATACATTAGCAATCGGCAACCTGCGTAACAAGACAATTCCACGAGGCGGGAAGCACCCAAAGCATTTTAACACCACGAGCCTCATCAGACATTTGAAGGTTAGTCACGTAAAGGTATTTTATCTCCAGTATTTCAGTATTGTTGTAAAATGTGGAAAACAAATCAAGGTGTGCCCAAACTTTTATTGCATACTGCGTGTGTCTGTATGTGTACAAATCCCGTCAAGGGGTCGCCACAGTGGACTATCCGATCCGCACACAAAACTTGGCACAGGTTTTACACTGTATGTGTATTCTATATATACAGTACATGTGTGTGTGAATGTTGGCTGCTCTGCGCAATCAAATGTGGCCGACCATTTCTTTACTAAACTTTCTTTCTAAACTCCTGTTTTCGAACCCACATTCACATTCATTTGTCTTTTTGCATATCTTTCCGTACGTATCGTATAGTACTACTATAGCCTGTAGTATAGTTTGCTCTGTGTGTGTGATCAGTAGTATCTTGAAAAACAGAAGAAAAAAAAATGGAAAATTGCTTTGCATTTGCAAAAATCACATTCGTATGCTTAAACCTTGTAATATATTTATATAGTTGATGTAATGTTGTGATCTTTAAAATATTATTCAGCACTGCCATATCAGAGCTGTAAACTGTAGTGCAGAGAGTGTATTCAACTTTGTGCCATGAAGCCTTCACAGCCTGAATAGTCTTGTGCCAGTTCATTTGCGCTTCAGAGCCCCAAGTGCTCAGGAAGAGAGAAACTGAGGCCACATCATGTCAGACCTCGAGCGCTCCAAATCCTAAGATTCAGTCCCACACAAAGGTAACTTCCTTACATATGCTTATTAAAGCAGTATTGATTGATTTTAGTTCTGTCAGTCTGGTACGATGTATATAATCTAATTACAAATAAATGAATAGTGCAAGACAAACTAGTTTACAAAACTACGATTAAATATTAAAAGCACTAATAAGAAGGGTGTAATGCTAAACTTTGAAAATGAAATTTTATTGGTCCATTTCTTCACTGCTTTAATCACATCAAGACACGGTTTGTTAAACAGCAAAAAAGCTATGCATAAACATCATTAATCGCACCAAAAAATCTTATCTCCAAGTCCAAAATGTAAGCAGTGTTCCTGCAGGGAGTCTGTTTTTATGAAAATGCTCTTACTGTTGTACAGAAACCAGACATATCTTTAGTTTGCTGAAAGAAGTCAGAACCATGTACACACAAATGAATTTACTACCAGCTTAGTCATTTGTATCTTTTAGTGGCTCATGTGACATGAGCTGAAAGCAGGACACAGGGATTGAGTCTTTCTACCAAACACCCATACAGGTTTCTGGCTTTGTTTAACCCTTAACCTTAAAACACCATATAGATGAGAATTTAATAATTTGCTACATATATATATATATATATATATATATATTTTTTTTTTTTTTTACGATGAAGGCATGACCATGAACAATCCAAATATCCTCCACTTTTATCTGTTTTATACAATAAACTAGTTCTAATTGTCACACACTTTTGTTAACTGACAGTTGTACATGCCAACAATTAATAATTGATTGATTAATCGTTAATAATTAATGATTATTAACATTTTCTGTAGTTTGTTTTATGGCAACGGTTCTAGTGGCACAAGCTAATGTAAAGTTCATGTAAGTAAAGCTGGGATGTCGAGGTTCACATTCTGTACTGTGCATAGCTGCTAGTCAATATTGACTACTTGTGTAAGTGAATAATGTTAGTTCTTTATTTCAGATCCTACCACAATCCCAACAAATCAGTTATAAGAGACAAAGTAACAAAAAGCAAAACAATTTTAAAAAGGCTATTGAAAATAGTTTTGTCTCTTGTTCTTATTCAAAAACGACCTTGCTAAAAATGTATCTGATACTGCGCACCGACCAAGTGCAAATGCACCAATTTGTGCTGTACAATTTAATAAATATGTGCGCTGCAGAGAAATAGATGCAAAACAAAGACAATCAGTTAAAACAGTTTTTTATAGATTAATGTTTAACCGTAACATTCATCTATCATATAGTTCTGTGCAAAAGTCTTGGGGACATGCAAATAAATGCTGTAGAGCAAGGATGCCTTAAAAACAACTTTTAAAGCCCTGTATACAGAAATGAATAAAAAGTCTGTATTTGGCGCACACATTCCTGCAACAGGGCGCACTTGGTTGACACGCTCCTGTGATGGGTCCAAGTGTGTCAACCAAGTGCGCACTATTGTAATCAAGACCATTTAATCGCTCTAGATACATCGAGCAATGCAGTAAAGTGCTGATAGTCTGGCTATCGATCTTGATATAATCTACATTTATTAAAAATAATTGACTGCTCAATTTGTGGTACATTTGAAAAGTTTCAAAAGCATATTAATAATTATGTATTCAAATTTTAATTTGTCACGTACACAACCATACACAGTGATATACGACTGTTTGTGACCTTTATAAAAAAAAAAAAAGGAAGTAAGGAGCCATAAATGCTAATAGGAAAGAATAAAAGTTCCTAAAAATATATTTTTTATGTTACAATAAAATAAAATGGAATAAAAGTATAAAATAGAAAAATATAAGTCAAGTATGTAGAAATGTAACCTTCCACTAAGATCGTACCCCATCATGTTGTGCACAGCACCTAAATATGTGATGTCAAATMAACRTGACCATGCAGAGGAAACAGAGAAGCACCAGTCACCCTGTCTACACAATATACACAAAAAATATACAGCATACAAAATATTGCCAGAAGTATTCACTCACCCATCCAAATCATTGAATCCAGGTGGTTCCATCACTTCCATGGCTACAGGTGTATAAAATCAAGCACCTAGCACTCTAATGGCCAGACCGCTTTTACAAACATTTGTGACGAATCAGGAGCTCAGTGAATTCCATCATGGTAGCGTGATAGGATGCCACCTGTGCAATGAGTCCAGTTGTAAAATTACCCTGATACTTATTATTSCACGGGCAACTGTTAGTGGTACTTTAACAAAGTCGAAGGGATAGTTAAYGACGGCAACTCAGCCATGAAGTGGTAGGCCTTGTAAAATCACAGAGCGGGGTCAGCGGATACTGAGAAGCATAGTGCACGGAGTTTGCCAACTTTCTATACTTACAAGTCAGTAGCTACAGACCTCCAAACTTTATGTGGCTTTTAGATTAGCTCAAGAACAGTGCTTAGAGAACTTCATGGAATGGGTTTCCGTGGCCGAACAGCTGTTGTGTAAAACATGCCGCCACTGGACACTAGAGCAGGGGAGACGTGTTGTCTGGAGGGATGAATTATGCTTCTCTGCCTGGCAATCCGATGGATGAGTCTGGTTTTGGCGGTCGCCAGGAGAACAGTACTTGTGCGACTTTGTGCCAAATGTAAAGTTTGGTGGTGGTGAGGGGGATTATGATGTCGTTCCAGTGTCAGGAACTCTTAATGTTTCAACATCTCAAGACATTTTGGACAATCTCATGCTCCTAACTTTGAGGGAACAATTTGGGGATGGTTCCTTCCTGTTCCAACATGACTGCGCACAAAGCAAGGTCCATAAAGACTCGGATGAGTGAGACTGGTGTAGAAGAAATTGACTAGAACCCGATAGAACACTTTTGGGATTAATTAGACTGCGGGCCAGGCCTTCTCGTCCAACATCGGTGTCTGACTTCACAAATGCTCTTCTGGACGAATGGTCAAAAATTCCCATAAACACACGCCTAAACCTGATGGAAACCTTCCTAGAAGAGTTGAAGCTGTTATCGCTGCAGTGGGTGGGCCAACATCTTATTAAACCCCATGTATTAAGAATTGGGTGTTACTCAAATTCGTATACCTGTGAAGGCAGGCGATCGAATACCTTTTAGCAAGATAGTGCATCAGAGGTCATGAGCATATCAGCAACGCAGCTTGTTGCTAACGAAAGACAACCACAGAAGTGTCCCCTCACTTTTTTTTTTTATCTAGCTCAAATGGCACGATTCCCAGTTGTGGTGTGCAGTGCTGCATTATCGTATCCTGCTGTGTAGATTTCCTGCTGCAGCTGATACGGGTGTCGCGTGGACACTCTGGAGCTCCGAGCTGTGTTGCTGCCAGGCATTTTTCTTCACCAGAAAGGAGGGGAGTGAAAAGTGATGAGTGGGATGATGAGTGACGAATACCAGCCAAGAGCAACTAGCATACCTTTGTGTTAGTGATTAGACTTTGTCTTTGTCCTTCATAATGGCCTAATTTGGACACGGCCACAAGCACAAGTAGATCGTTTTCACTGTAAAGAGATGGTGGAATAGTGTGGCTGACCGATAGCCACTAGTCACTGTACGATTAACACCACATCCTTCAGCTCTAGTGATGGAGTGCGGTGTTGTTTGGTGGCGTGAGGCGTGCGCTCTGGGCGGACGTGCTAAGAGCAGCTGTGAGACAGTGAGTGAAATGTTAAGAGCTAATGTTTATTTGCTTATTTCAGTATCTTAATCCCATTTTATTGTCATATTGTCAACTTGGGTTGCTGTAAGGTTTGATTGATTGATTGACATCCAAGAGCTGTAATCTCTTAAATGTTATCTCTCTCTGTGTGTGTGTGTGTGTGTGTGTGTGTGTGTGTGTCTCTCTCTCTCTCTCTCTCTCTCTCTCTCTCTGTCCCTGTGTGTATGCATAGTTGATTGTGTGTCTGATTGACTCAGTGACTTTTTGAGCAATTCTTTCTAAGTTAATCTCTCCCTAAATGTCTCTGCATGCGTCTCTATTTGTGAGTATGTCTCTTTCACTCTGTGAATGTCTCATTCTCTCTYTGACTCTGTCCTCTACTTCTTCTTTCTGTGAGCTTGTCTCCTTTTCTTTCTATGAGTGTCTCTCTCTGTTTCTGTAAGCGTGCGTGTCTTTCTCTTGCTCTCTGAGTGTCTGTTTCTTTCACACTCTGTGTGCGTGTCTATCTCTCTGAGCACGTGTCTCCCTCCCTCGATGTGCATGTGTCTATCTCTTCCTCTCTCTCTCTCTGTGTCTCTCTCTGAGGCTGCGAGCATGTGTCTCTTTGTGACAATGTCTGTCTCTAAGTATATGCATGTGTGTCTCTCTTTCTCACAGTGTCTTCCTTTTTTGCATCTCTCTCTCTCTCTCTCTCTTTTTTGGGAGTTTTTGTCTCCCTTTTTTCCATGGTGTGTCAGTTTGAGTGTGTGTATCTGTTTTTTTATTTTTCTCTCTCGTTCTCAGAGCACGTCTCTCTGTGTGGGTGTRCCCATGTGTGAAAACCCTATAAAAACCCCATCAGCTGATGATGTTGGAGTGTGGGAGTAGCGCTCGTAGTTGAGGGATTTCTAGGTAATCTGATGAACTCTATCAGCAAGAGAACCTGCACCCATGTACTGTATGCATTGCTGGATTATCTTTAAATAGGGCAGTGGCAGAGAAGCAACTACACAACTGTATGCTGTTGTGCACTGTGAAGGTTACACGCAGAAAGRTTCATTTCTTTCAATTCTGTGTGTTGTTAAAGGATCCTGCTTGCGTGACTACTCCAGCGCGGCCCGAGCGACCTCCTGAGAATTTGAGAACGTGCGTTTTCTTTCTCAGCATGCACTCGCACACTTTGCAGCTGCTCATAGGTGGGTGTGTTTTTGGCCTGGACATCTGAAGACTTGCTTTTAAACACTGCGTCTTGCACTCTGCTTTTTTTTCAGTTCCCCTGCTGTGATTTGTTAATGCTCATTAGCTTCAGGAGAAACAGTTGGAACTAAGAATAGTTGACTTTGATGCACAGCAGATACTTGAAATAGGAACGTCTCGTCCCGTAGCGTTTTGAGTATCACATGCTGCGGCGTGTTATGTTATGAACAGTTTGTACGTCAACTCTTATGCTAATATGATTAAGTGAAATAAATACTTGATGTGAATGAATTGAGCAAATTTTCCGAAATAAGTGTCTTGTGTCCTGGAGGAGTGTTACCATCAAGAGGACAACCTCGTCTGGTCTTAAAATTGCCCAGTAGCCTCAGATTCCGGTTTTTGGTTTAATGGAATAAAACCTGATGGGGGGGTATTCTGCTGACGTAGTCCATACACCTCAAGGATTCAACCTGTTGTTGCCTTCTGAGATGCTCATCTCTTTAGCATTGCTGTAAAAAGTTGAAATCTGGAAGGAGGCGCCGATTGCAATTTTGATGATRCCCATGTATAAAATACTGTGGTATCTTGGCATAGATATGGTATGATTTTTTGGTATGAAAATTCCTTGTGAATTTTCGCCTTAAGAACTAAATTTTGCAAGAAAATTGTCTTAGCATGTGAAGCATTTTTGGCATATGAGCAACATAGGTGCAAGATTTAGTAAAGAACAATAGCAAGATAAAAACTGAGCCACTTTCAGTTCTGGCAGGCAGTGCCAAGAGGAATCATAAATTAAGGTTGAGGTTTCTTTTCTAAATGTTTTGATTGTTTTTAGATGCAAAAATATGTTTATAGTGTTGGAAATTGGTAATATTGCTAATATTTTGGGGACGGATTATCTGCATTTGCATGATTTCCTCTGGGGGAAAAAGCGTTTCGCAATAGCAAATTCTGCCTTAAGAACTCGCCATCGGAACAGATTCGATTTGTATGTCGATGTACCACGTACTCATTTGGACGATAGCCAATGGCATTACAACTTTTCATTATTATTATTCATTTATTCATTTTATTTATTTATTTATTTCTTACTAGTAAAATTTTATTCCCCAAAAATCCTGTAAAAACAAATTTAACATGTTCCTCCTAGGCACAAATTAAGTCTTTTATGAAATATCCTGGATTATCTGACATTATTTTTCTGAACATTAACTATTTTAAAAGCTTTATTAACCTCTAGTACCTCAATAGGAAGAATTGTGGACTTGCGTAGCCCAACAAAAAATTTATGTAAAGCACAAAATAAAAGAAATGATTTTAAAGAAAAAAAAAAAATCTTGCTTGTATTAATGCTTCTTGACGACATAATACTGAAAAAAAAAACGTATCTTACAAGCTGCATATCGCCAATCTGTCAATTTTACGRTGAAGCACACGCGCGCACACACGCACAGCCGACATCTTAAAACCAAAATCACGACTGCGTGCATCATCACTGTTACAGGAGGTATTATAGCACTACCCCTTCGATCTTTCTCAAACTGTTGCTAGGTATTGATGCGACACAACAAATTAGCATTAGCCACTGGCAATGAAGAATGTAATTTTATTCGCTGGTAGGCTGTTGCCAGTCATTAGGTGGATATTAATGACTCATTAGTTTTTTGTTAACWATCAGCCATACTGTTTGTTCTTGCTGACTTTTTTTTTTTATATAGACGGCTCAAATGGTTTCCGCGATAGCCAGTGTGGTCCATTTGTGAAATATCGACACCTACTGGACTGGAGTGTGGAGTAGAAGATTGTCAGGAAAAAAAATATCGCCATGATGGACATGACATTTAAACAATCAACACCGCAACATTTCAGTGTTCAATTCATTTCTTTTAGTGTTCTTAATATTTCAAAATGCAAAAAAATATTGCTTTAAATTCATTAATTCTTTTTTTAAAGAAATGAAATCAAAAAGCAGCTATGAAGACAAGCATGTAATTAATTTCTTATTGAAATTTAAATCAAATCGAACTGAATAAAATTGACAGTCTGTCTATGATTTACTAGTCTTGATAATATTTTAAAATGATATTGGTTGAAGGGTCTTGGATTAGAGAAATTACAGGATTGGCGGCCAGCATACTTTCTGGAGCTTTTTGATAATTCTCTCTCTCTCTGTCTGTCTGTCTGTCTCTGCACTAGCCTGGGGGTAAGTCACACTACTGTCCTCCGAGTATCACCCTCCCTACTGCAGTTGGCCATATTGAGACAGTAAACTAGGACTGTCCTTGTGCTGCCTTGCCTTCTTGTTTTCAACTTCTCACTAATTTCATTTGTAATGCTGCATTTAACTTGCCTTTTAACGAGGATGTCCGAGACCGTCCTAAGTTCCTGATGAGGAACTGGTCAGACTTTTCAAATAGAACTGTGTATCACAAGTAGACCATCGATTTGATTAGATTTTTATCTAACATTTGTGGTGTTGATTGTTTTAATGTCATGTCCCCATCCAAAGCCAAAAACCAACTGTACATAAACTCACAACAAGCCAAACTCTCACAAAATACGAGTATTTCCAGAAGGATCAAGTGGTTTATATATATATTGAACAGCAAAAGATTGAGCATATTTGATTGAATCGCACAGCTCTACTTTGATGTACGAGTTGGTCACATACAGCTTTATTCCGCTCCCCGGTGGTGCAGTCCGATTGTTGGTCCGGACCCAGTTGTATATCTATAGCTTCCTGGCAGACGAGTCGTTTCAGGATGCTAAAGATACAGCAGTCTCCAGCAGTTTCCTTTTTCCCTTCCAGCAACCAAAAAAAATCTTTTGTTATATAGCTATATTTAAACTTCATGCTGAGGCTATAACTGTAGGCTGCTGCTCGTTCCAGATCTTTTGCTGAAGGAAAAACTGGCAAAACCAATCAAAATAGGTATGCTTCTGAGCTTCCTGCAAGCAAAGAAATGATGCAG
>QMIH01002801.1:16032-34556 GCA_003987875.1 Clarias batrachus | reverse complement strand
GTGTTTTTTTTTCTTTTCATATAACATTGTTTATTTCTACCCTATGCATCAATAGAGAGGTAGCACTGAGTTTAGTGTGAAGAGTTCTGCTGAAAAACGATGGATTGTAGCAGTTGCACACAATTGTTGGGAAACCTGGGACTGAGATCTTCTAGCGATAGCTCGGTACGAACACAGAGGGATTTTCGGTCACAGGTGGACCGCCATATTGGTCTGTCTTTTTATGAGTCACTCCGATGTCAGTGTTGAGCTATGAACAGCAGTCATCTGTCAGGGCTCGTAGTCGAACACACCATCAGGTCAGGAGAGCAAACAAAATCAGGAAACTCCCCCCTGTGCTTCTGTATGCACTTTAAGCGGAGCGACTGACACATGAAAAGCAGATTGTTTTATTTTTTTTCTTCCTTCCTCTTGCTCTTCTTCTGTTTCCTATTGTTGTAGTTTCTATTCTTGTCCTCTTTTTGCTTTTTGTCATTTTTCTTTCTTTTGCTCTTCTTTTGTCATAATTTGATTATTCTACTCCTTGTTGTTTTTCTTGCCCCTTGTTTTGTTGTACCCTCTTTCTAATTATTTTTTTTGTCCCCCTACTGAATGTCTTGACCCCACGCTCTATAGACTTTCTTTTCTGGGAGTTCCATGTCAGGGGCTGTGACGGGAATGAGTTAGTGGGGTTTAAGTGATTCTGGAAGTTTCCATTCCTGAGTCTGTATTATCCATGGGCGCAGAAGACGGACAGGCCACAGTGGCCGACCCCCATTCCGGTCTATTTTTAGTATGTCGGGACGCCTGGTTAAAGGCTGCAGAGTGTCTGTGCTGAACGTGCACCAGAACGCTGCCATTATAGCTTCTGTGTTATTAATCGTCTCAGTGACAGGAAACAGCTCGCTGTTTCATTTCCATAACTGTCCTTTGGTGCGAGGGGACAACTGCTGCCGTTTAACTCAACCCCGGTATAAACCCTTCACAGTGGACACAGAGAATGAAGTCAGAGCCTGTCATAATAAAAAAGCCYTGGGGTTGAGATTAAGCTTCCGCTTTGGACAAATCCATGGTGCTGGATTGTGCAACAACAGCACTTGGAGATGTACGAAATATTGATTCAGTGTATCGTGATTCTTATATTGCTGCACTTTTTAAATAACATTTTCCAGCCATTAATATTTGCGTTTCAGTTTCAGACAGAATGTTACAATTCTTTGATAATCCTACAGGTGGTGCGCTATAAACTGTTCACACATTGACRGGCAGCACAGCATCAAATTATGTGCTAAGTTTGTTTAGAATTATAACACAATCTAAAAAAAATATAGATTTTGGATATTTAAAAAATTGTATTTGAGATGCATATAAAAATCGTATATAAACATCAGACAATAATCTAGGTGGCCTAGCAATGAGGTGGCTGGCTAAAGTTAGTGATAACTGGAACACACACCATCATACACAGTGCAACATGGAGCTTTTCAGACTGTGTAAAAATTCAATCTGCCGGAACACTTTTTTTTTTAATCCAAAAAAACCCTCTTGTATGAAATTCCTTTCCAGCCCCAGTGAGGAGATGAGAGCAACAGAGGAGGGAGKGAGTGAGGGAGGAAGGGGCAAGGGTCAGAGAAGTGATGCAGCTGTTTGTTCAGTCACAGCTGTTGCTTCTCCTCCACACACACACACACACACACACACACTTGTGCCTGCATGCGCACACACGCAGTCTCACTCATAATGGAACATTGTTCTGATGTTGTTTGAAGAAACAAGTAAAAGCGAGCGAGATGCTGGGGTCAGACCGTTTCATTGGGTTCTAATGTTTATTATAAAGCGATGCAAAGCATAATTATTCTGCGTTTTATTAATAAAAAAATAGATATAATTTTTTGACTTTTTTTTTACTAATCACTAGATTTATGCTCAGTTGTATATTTGTCATTCATTTATAAATTTTGGATTTCTTGTATCATGGGCGTTCCATTTCTTATTTTTGAGGACAGTCAAGTCAAACTCCACATTTTACTAAAAAAAAACTAGTCTGGATAATTTCCAGTGCTCGGTTTAAGATGTCGAAGCATATTTTGGGTCTTTCAGTTCTGCTTTGCCACCCCCCCCCCTCTCTTTTCCACTCACTCACTCACTTGCTCTCTCTCTCATTCAAACACATTGCACTGATGACTTGTGTGACAGAAAAACAAATTTGGGTCACATGGTGCATTTCCGTCACTGCACTTCTGCAACACTTTGCAGTCTTAAACGGGTGAGTTAGAAAGTTCTGCCTACTAACAAAAGGATATGTGGCGTATTGTCTTTTCTCTTTTGTAAAGTTTTCAAATCAATATAAACGAGAATTGTCAATCATAAATAGAAAACTATTTAGATTTGTTGGGCATTATAATTTTCAATTCAAAGCAAATAATAATTTATKGTCTGATTTGTCTCAGTCAGCCGTATTACTTGTTCTTACAGGTACCTAAGCATTAACAAAAAATACTAAAAGTATTTAAATAACAATGGAAAGCTGCGTACCTCAATAGGTTGCGATGCARCAATCGCGTATAAACTCTATACTCTCACAAAACAAGAGTATTTTGCAAGTACTTTGTGGAAAAAAAAAAATCCCCAAGTAATTTGTGGATCAAAAACTGACCCAGCGATCCAGTGAATTGAACAATAGTTTGATAAAAGTGCATACTTGATTTAATCACACAGCTCTGTTATCAACATAACTGACGTTAAATGAAGGCATTATATTTTTTTAAATGAAGAAAATCTCTGTGTAATATTTTATAATATTCTTGTCACACTTACATGATGGTATTACAAATAATATTTCTACACAGTTTTTTCAAGATTCAAAGAACTTTATTAGTGCCAAAGGGAAATTGCTTAATTCCCAGTGCCAGGTCATTATGTCGTGTGTCATTATGGAACATGAGTGTGAGGTAAAGTTCAGCCACTCAGAATTTTTCCTCTGCTGTTGCTGTGTGGTTATTGACTTCCTTTAAAGCTTTCAGAATTTTGATTGAAGGCTCCTGTCATGTGACAGTGGCATGAATTAAGATCGATAAACCGTACGGTTTGATGTCTGGTGCTTTTAAATTGTTTTCACATTAGCGCCCGGGATCGTTTCGGAGTAATTTTAGTCATTGATAACACAATCATTCCATGCTCGTGAACTGTGCACGAATCTGCTTAAAGAGCTCGTACTGCACACTGTGGAACGGATCGAATCGGCTATGGAAGGGAATGACCAGTGATCACCCATTACAATATTCTCATCAGACCAAGGTGCCGATTTCAATATATATTGCGATTTTGTTATAATATTAAGACACTTACTCGGCTTTAGGATATCAGCTGCATTGACTTCAGGGTTCTGGAGTAAATGGAAAGATAGTGCGCTATGTAGGGTGTACAAACGCTTGTCACACACCAAGTAGTGCCCTTTATAAGGGTTGGAGTGGAATGGAGTGGAATATAGCCTTGTGTTAGGAGCTTGTTCACTTTGTAGACATAAATWAAAGGCGATGGTTGGTTGAGAGGCGATTTGGAACGGSTTAAAAGCAATTATTAATGATTTAAAGTATTGAATGTGTTTTTTTTTTTTTGGTAGGTGCCTGATGTCTATTCAGTACTACGGGCCATAAGAACCCACTTTCACACATTCTGCAGCTGACAGTTAGTGTAATTAACATTTTTTGGAACACATGCGATGCAGAGTAAAGCATATAGTTAAACGATCCCAATGACTATTATCATTGCCTCTCGCCCAATCAGATTTCTCGGTCAGAACTGACTGTTTATATGTTTGTTTATACAATCATTTTGTTTGTATTTTTATACTTTATATATATTGTTTATACTGTCACTCCATTTAAAACCTAAGAAACGCACAGCGTGTAGAAACTTCATACTATTAGACTAATAGAATCTTCATACTATTCTTGCAGTAACATAGCTATGACCCAGCGCTCTGCTTTTGGGATGTTTGCAAATCCTTCTTCTACTGACTTGGTTTAAAGGGCAGCTCGAATGGGGCCGTAACCGCTCGTTACACCCATGTGTTCAAACACTGTGTCACAGCGCTGAATGGCCTGATGTAATCACTGCTCAAGGATAGATAGTTCCTCTGTTATTTATTCATGAAATGATCATGAATTTATTAAGTGCATTGTGGTTACATG
Organism: Clarias batrachus; assembly: GCA_003987875.1. Taxonomy (NCBI): domain Eukaryota; kingdom Metazoa; phylum Chordata; class Actinopteri; order Siluriformes; family Clariidae; genus Clarias; species Clarias batrachus. Next base: position 30,384 of record QMIH01002801.1, on the reverse strand, counting down.
GTTACACTCCACTCTGTATTGCTTGAATGATGTCGTGGACAATGTGAAAAGAAACCTTGACCTATCCAATAAGTAGGAGTAACACACAACAGACAGTGAAGTTACGTGAAATGATCCACTATTTGCGTCCACGGCACAAAATGATTCTATCCCTAGCTTGTTTGTTTAATATGAGCTTGTAATTTATCACGTGTCTGACATAATGTTTTATGCGTTTTTTTTTTTTTTTTCTCTCAACAAGAATGGGAAGATTTTGCCTCAAAAAGATTCAAAAGACAGCATCAAATCTAACACTTACATAATTTTAATGGTGATTAAAAAGTGATTAAAAAGCTCTTTGCTTTGCCCCGTCTCTCCCTCCTGTGCTCTCCTGTTTCTCTGCTCAAACAAATGGATTGTAAATGGATTATATCAAAGATTATTTTAAAAAATATGGTTTTGCAGTGGAGGTTCGAATCAAACCGGGACTTGTGATGAACTTTGCCATGAATGAAGGCGTAAAACCGAAGACTTCAATCATAGTGAATGGTGCAAAAGTTTTTGAAGAAAGCCGTACGTCTGTGAATGATGATCCTGGCTGAGGTGGCTTGGAGTCCGCTGCAGTGAAATGCCGGATCCTTGAAAATAGATGGGTTAATCTGTCGCTAACTTGAGAAGAGACGCATCTGTCAATGTGAACTGTAAACACAATCATTCACCAGCACCACTTGTACATTACAGGAACTCGGCTGGGAGTTATTGCCACATCCACTGTACAGATCTGTCCACATTTCCACATGTACAGAACCGCTGACCTTTGTGTCTTAAAATAACGTTTAAAAAAAAAAAAAATCCAATATTATTATAGAATGTAGAAATTACATTTCAAAACAAAAAACATTGATTTACAAGGTGTATCCAGACTTTTGACTGATGCTGCATATGTATGTACATTAATATTAATATTATACAATATAAATTAAATAATGTATATTAATGCAGAATTGCATTAATAAAATCCACCCGATTGTCTGCTATTGCCAGAGTTCCTGACTGCACAGCTGATATTACACCCTCTCCTACTCTCATTAATCCTGAAATAGCGCAAATGCTCTGTCGTCAGTTCTGGACGATTGCATCATCGTTCGTGATCTATTAAAATAGAAAATCCCCGGCAAGTGTCTAGCGACAGATAATGATCTTTAAAACGCCTCTGTACCGGCACATTGGGCTTAACCGGTCCTGCATATAGTAAGTGTGGCTTTTTTCATCTTTTTCAAGAGCTCCTTTTGGGTCTTGTTTTGGCACCTGCTCTTGTGTAATTGGGCGTTTTATCGGCTCTCCCGGGGACTGCAGATCTCAGGGAGAGTTACATACACAAACACATGCTCAAATGGAGGTGTAGGGGCAAAACCTTGGGAGTTTGTGTATTTTGGAGAGGAAGAATACAGAGGGGGAGGAGAAGGAGGGGGAGGAACAGGTCACACAAGTGCACAGAAGGGAAAAAAAACAAGCAGCAGAGTCCAGGATCAGCTGCCATCCTGGATAACCCAGCCACAAGTTTTTCTAAGAAGTGGATTTGAGTTAAGCATTAAGTGGAGGAGACAGTCTCTAGCGCACACAACACGGTGTACAGAGTACTGAGGAATTTTGGGGCTCGGGGACTACCTTGTTAGGGTTCTGAGATCAATGATGATGTAGCTTCCTTAAGTTCATCATACTTGTATAGTTAAAGACCTGGCATGATTCCTGCACAGGATAAATATTAGAGAGGGGAAAAATATATTCAGTTATGCCCTCGGCTTGCTCATCAGGGACAACCTTATCATTTTGATTTATACACATTGCATACAAACTTACTTCATTTTGATTGTGTAAAGCTGCTTTGCAACAATGTCCATTGTTAAAAGCGCTATATAAATAAATTGACTTGACTACTGTTACAATGACAAAAAAAAAATTGTATGTGGTTGTAAAAATGATGTAGTTCCTGTATAATCCTCGAAACTATTTACCCACTGGCAGGCAGCACATCATCCAATGTGGTTGGCGCAAATTATTTACCAAGTATGTTTAGAATTCTAAACATAAAATGTAAATATAAAAAGCTAAATATATAGATATTGAATTAGGATATTTCATACGTGATATGAACAGAATCAACCTACATATCGTGATATCGTATCAGCCGGTCCATGGAGATTTCCAGCCATAATAAATAGGGCTACTTTTTAGTGCTTTGTCTCAGGTTTTTTGTCTCTTGTTGCAGAAACTCGTGGTTTCCCCTAACAGTCTGTTCCCCAATTTTTTCCCCCTCCTGTGGGTTTAAAAATATTTTTTTTCAAAATAAAAACAGACAGCACTCTCTTTGGGTTTTGTGAAGAAGCAGGATTTGGGAAAGATTGTGGATAGTGTGCACATTTTTACCTAAACCAATCCAAATCATTCCGTATGAGCCGTTTAGTGATTGAGCGTGCACTCAGCCTAAAAAAATAAAGCGAACGAAAAGATAAATGACTGTGGAATCTATGCCTACTAAAATACTAGTCTGTTGAAAGAGAACTTTCCTGATTGAGCAGACAGGTTTACTGTCGAGCTGCACGCCCAGACCTGGAGAAAGCTCATTGTTTATGTAATAATTGCATGAGGTGTCTGTATCAGCTTTTTTTTTTCTGTTTGAGTGGAGCGACTGCTTCACCTTCCCCAGCTTCCTTGCTCTGCTTCAGTATTCTAAAATGCTTTATGGGCCAGTAAAGCTGGTGTGTTTGTCCTGTAGCAGGTTGCAGCATCAGCTCAGGAGGAGAAGTCTTCAATCTCCAGGGACCGTAAGGGTGAGATCAGATAATCTAGCCTGACTCTGCACCATTTGGCATAATAGTGCACGTGTTCATTATATCTTTTATGTCTCGCTTCCTGACCCTAAACCCCCTCAGGGCTAACGGATGTTTCCATTCATCCATCGGCTCTATCCCTTCTCTCTCTCTCTATCCCTTCTCTCTCTCTTTCTCCCTCTCCCTCCATATCCTCCCTTTCTGTCTCTCTTTGTTTCTCTGTGCGCTTTCTTTCATTTATTTCACAAAGATAAATGTGCAAAGTGTTGAAACGTGAACTGGCTGCTGCTTTTATTTAAGACAAATGAGTAGAGAAACAAAGACGTTTTTCATGAATGGGAGTAACGGAGATCAATGTGAAGAAGGAAAAGGGAGAGAAGAACTTGCGTGACTCAAAATCAACAAATAATAAATTCGCTTCTTAAGCGTGAAGGTAAAAGAGTTCATTTTGAAATTGTGCTTTATTGCTTTAATGAATGCTTGTGAATTTGTGAATGCCGTTATTGTAAAAAAAAGCAAAACAAAAAAAAACACCTGTATGTGTGAGACTGTGTACACTTTAGGAGAACTGGATACTTGTGTGCAGGCCTACTGTATAACAGGCTCATTGGGAGTGACCCAGTAATGACTGCAAGGTAAATCTGAACTGGGCCAGCTGAACACAATTATTCTGAGCCGCTCTCCTTGCTGTGCACACAGTCGTAAGAAATGTGTAAGTTTTGCTTAAATTTCCGAAAAAGGAAAGAATATTAAAACGTATGTAGGCTGGAAGAAAATTACATTTGAAAGTCAGATGTTGCAATCTTGTACGATTTGATGCATTAGCAAAGTTTTGGTTAAAAAGCGTGTGTAGTTATGATGATTAGATATTTCTGGATTCTTATTATTAACTTGACGACCAAATATATTGGCCTATCATCCTTCAAGGACCAAAAAATCTTGTGCAGAATCAGAGATGAAGACTAATTTAATATAATAATTTTGTGGTCATTTGCAGCAATGGGTTTTTTTTTTTTTTTGGCCCACACTAGGGACCACCTGTATATTATGATACCTAGGTGTCTATTTGATTTGTATTATTTTGCTAGTATCACGATTTTATAAATATCACGATACAATATTCGTTTTTAGATTTTATAAAAATTCTAAACACACTTGGCAAATAATTTGCTTGTGCCACACATGGATGCTGTGCTGCCTGATGTGTCAGTAGTATAGCGCACATACTAGAAAAGAATGCTGCATTTTACCACCTCAAGTGCAGACTTGTATAAATAAGAACAATTAATCAATTTTGTAGTCCGAACAAGCCAAGTGTTTTATTTTGTAAGTTTCTTTAGTTCCTGAGCCCCAAATCTTTTGTGTTTATTCTTAATGTTAGGAATAATCACCTGCAGTTCAGTGTACAAAGTGTACTGTGAGTGAAATTGATTGGTAATGATTTCAAGGGTCATTGAGGGAAATTGGCCCTTTCATCTGACTGGATCAGGACGGGAGTATTATTATGTGGTCATCACACCTCTGAGTTCTGTGTAAGTACTTGATCAGTACTTGGTGCATCATCACTTAGTAGCAATTAGTGCATCAAAAGACAATGAACTGAAAAGAATCATGCCCTCTGCTTTATGCTTAGTTAAAAGAGTCCAGGCTCGTCTATGATTGGTTAGAGCATGAAAGTCTATGAGCTGCAAGCCAATCCTACAGTATGAAGGCGGGACCGAGAGGAGGGCATGTGTGTAATGCAATTAAGCATCATATAAGTGGGCAGTAGTAGTGGCTCGTGGAGACCATGACCTATGAGCAGCGTTTGAAAAGCGATGAAAATGTGCACAGCTTGCACAAGCAAATCGGCTCTCGGTTCACTCGCCCTCGTTTTGAAAGCAACTGTATGTGCGGGATTGTGTTATATGTCATACAAGACGCCTACGCCGTTGTGTTAAACATCTCGCCTCATCCGATCGCGGGATGTTGAGGTAGCTCTAATGCTGAATTCGGGRGTTCAGTGTGAATTACTTGAAAATGTACCACCGGTAAAATCTTATGGTCTCTTGAGAGTAAAATGGCAAGTCATTTATTTCAACTGGTTGTTAGACGGACGAAGAAAATAATAGTTGTCAGCGCGTTTTAATCGCTGAGGGGTTTAGGAACATTTGCAAGAATTAAAAAAAAAAAAAAAAGACTCTCTTTCCCTGAGAGTATCGGACCAATTGCAATGCCTGAACATGTAGCGTCATTACAGCTGTAGATAGCTCTGGATGCTCTGCTCAGAGAAGAAACATGATTTTGTTCGTTTCAGAAAGTGAAACCATGAAAGGAAAGCACCTGGTAGATCAGTGTGAAAAGAGAGGTGGCTCTGTGCAAGTAAGCTTTGGGATTTTCTGTTGCTGGAGCTTCAGGGGTTTTCTTGTGGATCGTACTGTAAATTCTGCTGTGAATCTGGTTTCCTTTGCCAGGGGCTTTAAATGTGACCGTATATAGAGCTTTCAACATGWGGGTTAATCAAACAAACATCTACCTCGGGTCTGAATTGAAGAATGTGATATACTGTATATTTAAGCCTGATCCTGAACAGCAGTACAGACGTACTGGACAGTCTCCAGTGAATAAAATGTCTTTTGGTCCAAAATTAGATGTGGGGGGGTTGGGGGTGGCGGGACCATTTGTTTGCATCTTTGAAACTGTAGTGTGTGAAGGTGCAAGTTGGAGAACAGCCCTGAGGATTCAGTCCAACAGGTCTACACACGTGATAACTTTGTTTTAACTTGCAAAGTCTGACTCGGAGCATGGCTTCAGCTCGTCATGCTAAGACCTATTTCAAACCTGTAACGTATAAAGCCCTGAGAAAAGGTGTGGCTCGGGTCGCCCCCAGATAATAGACCTGAATGTGTAGGGAAGGCAGAACAGGTACATACGGTTCGTTTGTCTCAGTTAGTCGGCTGTTTGTCCTTGTTTTTTGTCCGTTCATTAATTTGGATTAACTCGTCTGCCAAAGTTATCACAGCCGTGCTGATATTCAGTACAACGGTACTGAACAGTGAGATGTTGCTTTTATACAACAGTTCCACAAACACCATTTATTATCAAGAGATTATGATTTTTTTTTTTTGTTTATTTAACCAGTTACTTTGCTCCATCAACATTTCCTTCTGCAACTAACCATGACTGGCGGAGCTGGTGACCAACAGTAATTAACAGGGGTGTTAACAATGTAATTAACAACCTTATCAGGTGTGTTTCCTTAATAAAATCTGCCTGTGATTGGTTTTAAAAGTTTTTTTTCCATGTAGCTGCCCTCTTCTCAGCATTATAGCCTTTGTGAAAGACTTTAACTGCAACTGCTAATTAAGCAATATAACATAAGAAGGAGTCCTGTTGTACTGAATATTAGCACTGTATAGCGGCCATAGTTGCAAGGCCACATGGGTGAAAGTAGTTTTAAATCTTTACTATGTAGACAAAAGGTGCGGCGAATAAACCACAAAGGTGGTTGTTATTTATATTTTCACCTATTCCACTTAGGAATTACAGATGACTTGGGGGGGGGCGGGGGGGTTCAGGGTTAAATCCCAAATGGAAAGCTAGTGTGCTATGTAGGGTGTACAGTGCCTTGTTCCCACATTAAGACGTAGAGCCCATGATCAGGAGTTAGAGAGATTTGGGATTCAACCAGTTAAGATGACATAATGTTATTAGAAGTGTTTTCTTGCTGAAACTGCTTCCGTGACCGGTCATTACTTTGAGTTTTGTAACCCACCCATGCTGGTGAACTTTTGTATAATAATAATAATAAAAAGAATTTAAGTGCAATCATGTGCAAGCAGTGCAATGCATTGCAAAAAAAAAAAAGAAATGACCTGATGTGACCTGTTGCAATGCATTATGCATGATAAAAAGTATCCCAATTGTAAAGCTGTTGGGTGGATCGATATGTTATTATGTAGTCCTTATCGTCAGGCAGGTCGGATTGCAAATGAATGTAAATTTCATATTAAAAATAAATGAGTGTAAATATAATTGCGTCAATAATCGTTATGTGCTTCTCATCGAACAAATCCAGTATTACGTGATTGGGCTAATCCGCCCACCTGATTTATACCACCGATTCAGCTGCATTCACATTGTGAAGCRTTTCRTTCCTCCTACTATTCAGTTTCTTTGCCAGTGTTGAGAATTTTAAGGAAGACTTTCCTATTAGGACATAAGCTTAGGATTTTATTAGGACCTTGCTGTCTATTCTGGCAATCGATCGCCTCCTCCATTACACTTGATTACATGTAGAAGCAGCAGCACAGACGAGCGCTCCCAGATGCGCTGCCTCAGCTACAGGAGTCACCATTCACGCTACAGAACAGGTTTCTCCAGAACAGGCACTGTACAAATAGCGGCATTGTACTACAATACAATACAATACAACAGCAACAACAAAAACAAGGGCTCATGTGAGAGCTGGCTCTCAATAGTCATGCAGAAGTTTCAGCTCTGTGACCGTCGAACCCATACACCTCCGTGCTTTTCAATCCAGCTTCATGTGTTTACGTTTTTTCTTGATAATGTTCCAATATTGGCTCTTGGGAATGCCAAAAAAACGTAAACATCAATTTTTCAGGTGATGGTTGACTTTTGCACTTTGTCTTGCTCAGCGATAGAGGATGTTTGCATTCCATACCCTGCCGTTCACCCTCAGGCTTGTAGTGATGAATCCATGTCCTGTCCCCAGTGACGATCCTCGTAAAGAAACTTTTATCTTCTTTTGAGATTTGGTTCAGATTTTGTTTGCACATATCCAAACGCTTCTGTTTATGCTTTTTCAAGAGTTGTTTCGGTAGCAGGTGCACAATAAAAACCCACAAATCACTACATGCTGCTCTTGTTTCTTGGCAAAGTGGGGCATCCATTTTTGCTCGCATGTTCACCTTTCCCTGATGTAATTGTATATTTCTGTGATGTAACACGTTCACACCCGGACAGCAGTGACTGGCGAGACTGGGATCATTTTTGACTCACTATCGTACATGCATGTCCGGAGTATACAAATAGATTATAACAATAATCCCCTACACTATTCATCAAGTATACAGTAGTTTACTTTAACAAAAAAAAAATAGGGGCCATGTAGTGCTGTTATGTCATTAATGTATGGCCACATTACTGAGCTTGTGATTGTGCACCTGGAAACATATTTCGTATGAAATGAAAAAGAATAACCAAAGAGGCCTAATTATAATTCTAAGGTYGGTATCAGCACAGAATATCACAGTCGGTGCATCCTTAATGTGCATCAAATTAATAATATAATATGTATATAAATATATCTATATATATTTAACTTGTTCACAAAAAAAAGTTTGGTTCCCAGGCTAGTCTCTTTTGTTCAGCCCTGACTACCGAGTGCTTATTTTTTCTTTAAGGGTATTCTTGTCTGATGTAGACATTTCGATTTAAGAGTACGGCTGGGATTGTAACCACCCACAGATCTTTCCCTGTGGAGCAATCTGCTTAACAACCCTGACACGTGTACTTAAATGCACATCTAACAGGCAGGAACAGATAAGAATCTCGCTTGTTTCCTGTAGAGTGACTGAGCATTATTGCTCAAACTTTTTTATTTTTCCCCCTATCGCTGCTTCAGTTTTCACCACTTTGCCCGGAATAGACATTTCTTCTGCTCCTCTGTATATTTTGTACAGCTGGATGAAGTGAGCGCACAACCTAGACATTCACCTCATTACTGCAGGGATTCTGTATTGACCGGCCTGATCAGCATCACGCAACCAATATAAGCTGTGAAAATGAAACGTCAAGATGCCGAGCAGGACCTGCTAAGCTGGGAGGAGTGTCCATAGTGCCATAACAGGGGAGGAAGAGGGTGGCGGGTTTAAAAGAAGAGCAGACGACTCACCTTCAGTGTAGCCTGCTGGCTTCGAACACAAGTCCTCAGGGAGCTTCGACTCCGTAGAACTTTAGGACATGCATGCGCACACACACACACACACACGAACAAACGAACTCTTTACAAGGGCATGATGGAACATTTACTTTGCTTCTTTTGCATAATTGATTGCAGAACCATTGAGTAGGTTGACGTATATACTTTAAAAAAAAAATTCTCCTCATCAGCATGAAAAATATAAATATTGTTTTCACTTCTTAGACTCTCTTTACTTCTGCTAATAATGCATGGTGACTCTGTTAGGCGTGATATGGTTTCATATTCCGTTGATGTTTGATATTTGATGATGAGCTCTGGATCTGCTTCGTTGTGATTTAACTACCTCGGCTTGACCAGTTTATTCAGAATCTGTGGTTATCCTACTCTTCATTTCTGATTAATGATGACTAGAGATGCATGGATTGCAATTTTTCACATATTTGTCTTCTCGGGTTGTCATCGGTGTTGACACTCTTCTTCTTTTCTTCTCAACGTCTCTTGAACCATTCATGGGAATTTGACCCAACCATTACAAAACCTTTTGTTACCAAGCGTAGATGTGCAATAAGTATTTCTGTTTCTAATGACGTCCCTTTTCCCACTTTTTCGGGGAATCGAAAAAAATTCTGATTTAAACCATGATTAACAGCAGGCAATAATTTCTATAATCCTTCTTTAATGGAATTTATTATTATTATTATTATTATTATTATTATTATTATTATTATTATTTAGGGTCAGTTTGTTGAAGTACATCAGTAGATAACATGTTGACCTCAGGAGTCTAGACAGGTGTCTCACAGCCAGCAGTCATAGCAAACATTCCTGAAGGTCTCATGCATGCACATTGACGCGCTGTGTGTGAGAGACGGTTTTCTGTACGTGATCCTGTCCACAATCCGTCATCACAGCCTGGAAAATCTCTCCCAGGATTCTCCTCTTCCGGTTAGCAGTGTGTCGTAGCATTGTGCTATCTATGACCTTGGCTTTTTATAGTGGCGCTCTCAACGTTGCTCGTTCTCCCCATGCCACGTCTCGTGCTCTCATTCAGGACGATCTCTCTCTCCCTCTCTCTCTCTCTGATACACACACTCATATTTAGATGATCTTAAATTGAAAATACACTCTCTTGACGCCTTATGCTCTACCATGTTCTGATATCATACAGCACATACACAAATCGTCCACCAGGGCTGACACACACACCACTGAACYGACTATTTGTTCAGGGATTTTTATGACTAGAAACTTTCCTGTTGATTTATAAAGACAATCAAGAATACACTCCTGTCGGCCTTATCTGGCATCAGCACACCTCATACTGTATACTCCTGKTCATGTTTTGAAAATCGTTCTTAGCTTTAATATGATTCTTATTGCTAATGTSTCTCATGGGTGTGTTTTTTAGCAAGCTCTGACATGTCAGTTTGTKTCTAATTGAACAAACACACACAGACATACAGAACGGCTTTGCTTGGCCGATGGACTAGAATTGATTTACTCTCAATGACTGCCACATGCTGGGCTAGTTACTGCTGGTTGTATAATGCGTACACACGCACACACACGCACACACACAGGCTTTTTTTTGGTTAGAACAAAACTTTTCATTTATTTATATAGATGAATTGGTTGATACTGGGTGCTGATACTGGCTAACCGATCAGTGATCTCTATAAATAATACACTCTGTGCTGCTTTATTAACTAACCGAATGCATGTATAAAATATTGATTAGTTTAACGTACCAGGTTCTCGTGGCTTGAAATCGAATTAATAATCAGTTTGCATWATCTATTTTTACTCTCATTCATATGTCTTTACCCTACTTAAGCACTCTTTCCGTCCCTGTTTCAGAGAAGTGTCTTTTTTTTTCCATTTGGGAAAAGGACATACTTGGAAAGAACAGGCCTAAATTCCTTTAGCTTTCTGTTTCGTGTCTTTTGTTAAGCAGAAGCGTCAAACCTGGTGACTCTCATCACATGCTCATTATYATTCCCTACGTATGATGCAAGCTCATAAAGTGTGTGTGTGATATTTTTGTGTGAGGACCTGGTTTACAGTCGACATGTGACTTGTGCTCGTGCACATCTTATTGTACATCATGTTTCCACGTGGGCCGCTACCATGACTCGAACTTTTGTGCCATATGTGTAGCACTGTGTAGGAATTTCTGAAAAGACACGCAGGATKTCCAAATGCATTGGGAGCTCTAAGGATCTTAGGGCCGCACTTTTCCAGATATTGTACTGTAGAATACAATCATTAAAATAAAACAAATATATAATAATTACAGACTGCTGGTGTGATTTCCATTTGGTACTTGAGCTTTATGCTTCAATTTTTTTTTTTATTGTATTCTTTAACAATGTAAAAATATATATATATGTAACTATATTTAAATGTAAAATACTAATAAATATATTGTGATTTTATTTTTCCTGAAGGTTAAATATACATATTTTATCCAAGAATTTGCCTTGAAAAAATAAAAAATTGTTAATAAAAGCATTTAAATTCTAAGCAGCTGATGTAAAGCTGACATTTTGTAGTCATTTAAAATGTGGAATTTTAGTTTTTCAGTTGGTTTTTTTTTATTTATTAATAAAAATTTATAAAAAATATTAAGATACAAAAAAGATTAAAAGGAGTTAACAAATAAAGTAAATTAATAAATGGGAGCTTCTTTGATGTAAATTTTGTATTTAATCTTAAAAGCTGCAAAAAACTTAACAAGATTTGTATATTTACAGATTTCCATTTTTTTGTGTTCCATATAGTAAATGTAGATTTCTTTTTTTTAAGCAAATAAATGTATTAGAAATGTGTTTATCCATAAGAAGCAAATAAKTTATAGTTATTTTTAAAAATGAGGAAACAATATCAGTACTAATTAATATAATTTTGGTATACATTTAAAAAAAAAAATTCTTTTATCAATTTCTGAGAATATAGATTTTCTTTTATCAATTTCTTTTATCAATTTATAGAGAACGTCAGTGTAACGTCAGTGTGTTATTTGACAAGGCTGACCGTGTAAGTGTGTGTGTATGCATGTGTAGCATCTGTTTACTCCATACACAGTCTAAAGGTCAATATTGACGCACAGACCGTACGGAGATTAACGACCGGGTCATCAAATATGCTTTATCCTTTTTGTGTCGAGCTTCCAGTGTAGCTGACAGACTGACGTACATGATGTGCCCTTTTTGTACTTTGTTGCAAACTTGTTCGATTCAGTCTTTAAAATGATCCGGGTCATGATTATTCCAGTGGTGCTGCTCTGTTCTGTGGCAGCSAAACTCGCAGGAAGTTCTTGCAGATGTTTCACCTCTCATCCAAAAGCTCTGACATCAGGTTTAATGAACCTGTTTGGAGTGTCAGGGCTATAATTAAGTCGCTGACACTCTTGAGGGTACCCTGTGGGATGTTGTTCCACCCGGCCTTTATGGAAGTCATTAGGGTCACCCGAGTCAGGGTTCGAGTGTCTGTGAAATGCCTTAGGAGTAATGAATGAACTGCTGGTTAGTGGGTGATTAAGTGGTGTCTAAGGCCACGTCCTCTGTTGAGAATGGTTTGTTTCATTTTGATGTAGATGCCATTCTTTTACTCCTGTTTTTTTTTCTTTCTTTCATTCCTGCATATTCAGACCTCCTTGTATTTTTTATTTTTTTTTATGTAGTCCAGATTACTAAGAACCAGGTGCAGATGATGACAGACGTTCAGGCTGGTGATTAGTATACTACAGTATGAATGCTGAGTGGTTGAAACAGATGAGAGGGGAAATGAGGCTGCTGCTGAGGCTGGTACTTAAATAACCAATAGAGCTGGAAGAAAGAAGAATGCCGATTCCTGTATTGCCACATTGACTCCAAAGTATATATATTTTTTTATGATTTATTGCATTAATGAAAGAGATGCACCAGTTGGTCAGCCAGRCAGGTTTTCCTTTATTTCTAAACTCTAGGAGGGAATTGGCTTCAAAACAACCAGGAATGCAAATCAGTTCACATTCAAAACACATGTTAAAAGCCGGTTGACCCGTCAACGCGCGCTCAAGACTTTGGAAGTATTTGAGGCAGTTAAACATCTGTTTTCTTTATTTATTGTTACAGGTGGCGCTCTAAACTATTCACACGCTGGCATCCTGTGCGGTAGAAGTGAATTATTTTGCGATGTTWGTTTAGAAATGATAATTAATGAGATGATGATAATTTTTKGGGGCAAAAGTTWAWTTTTTTTAAGCAAGGAAACTAATGATATAAAGAATGGGGTGTTTTTAATTATTCATGTTCAATTAAGTGGTGGAGCTTCCGAATAAAGCCAAGTGTATAAGACTTAAAATCATAGAAATGTAATATTGTCTCAGGATACTTACAGAACCACAATATTAATCGAATCGTCACCTAGGTATCGTGATATCGTATCGGGCGGTGATCCCTACCTGTAAATTTAAATCATATGTTTGAAATATTGAAAAAAAAAAAAAATAATATATATACATATAATATACAATTCAATTATGTATATGTTTCATGAGGAACTCTGTATTGCTTCTAATATCTGTATTGTTAAAATGGAAAAAGCGTTCGCTGCGTCTTAAGAAATGACCGTTACTGAATGAGACGAGATCCACTCCCGAGGCTCGGGTTTCTTTTACATCATTTATAGCGCATGGTTCAGTTGCACAATCACATTCTCCCTGAACCTTTAAAGATAATATTAATGGAATAACTACATGAAGGCCAACTGCACTGTACTGATGTGCTTATAGTGCACGGTGAAACTGTTAGAAATCCAGTTGTAGATTCATGATTGAGCAGAAGTGAGGATAATAAGGCTAGTGCGAAACCTTCTCCAACAGCTCTCCTTTCCTGATGTGTACCAGCTTTGTTCTTAAGCAACGTCAAAACCAACATACTTAACGTTACAACKCTGTGCTCTAAGCTCAGGGAAAAATCTGAAAGAGGGGGAAAAAAATTCTGAATGATTAAAGGTGAGCGCACAGAGTGTGTGTTTGTAGGTTTGTGTCCTGACTTTTTTTTTTTCCCCCTGTCCATTCAACACTCAAAAGATGCAGACTAACGCTTTATGCATGCAAGGCATGTCTTCATGCAGGACTACCTGCGAACCAGGCTGATTTTTGTACGCAGCCAGACATGGCAGATGCTTTTTAGGCCGTGCTTTCAGTGCAGAAACGTGATCTAATTACAAAGTTCTAGTTCTATGGAGGTATGATTTTAATGTATCCGTGACCATTTTTTGCATCCAGTTTTCAGTTTTTTTATGCTATGTTCACATTATTAGCCTGAAGTGACTCAGATTCCGTGGTCATGTGACTCGAGATCAGATTTCATGCAACTTTTTGCCTCTGCGCATGTCTGGGGTGCTTGCTCATGTCAATCAATTAGCACTGGCAGCGCGGAGGTTTCATAGCAGTGCTAGCAACAGCTGATGAAACAGTCAGAAGCGATGCATCTGGCTTCCTTCCTCCTTCTGGATGTCAACAAACACAGCCGACTAACTTCTTGCCGACCTCTAGAGCAAAAACCTGAGCATATTTTTGCATCCATTGTTTAAAATGAATGAACGGCTGCACAGATATTACGTTTT